>CM017569.1:44627162-44724727 GCA_007844125.1 Sinonovacula constricta | reverse complement strand
TCACTGTTTTGTCGCTTTTTTGTGCCGCTCTTGTAAGCGGTGCCTCTTATGAAATGCATTTTTATGGGAAAGATAGTGTAGCAGTCAATAACACGATGTCAGAGATGTTCCGCAAAACACGTTTCAGAGAAAAGAACCAAGTGTACCGTTTCATTGTCAGGGTAGCTTGCAACAATAAAGTGTAGCTTGCAATTATAAAAAGATGCATAAAAACGAAGCCGTTTGGCGAAATTTTGTTAAACAAAAGAAACCGAGTTTACCGAAGTTAGAAATGCAGCTTGTGAACACAGATGTAGCAGAGAACAAGGAAAAGAAACAAAGTAGCAAAAATACTCGACTTCCCATCAGAATTATAGTTCGTTACCGTCAAATATTAATGCAATTTAATCAACAGAGTAAGAGAGTGTTGTGGTACCAGGACAGTCATCTTCTTGTTTAAAGCACCTAACTTGTTTGTACTAATGTTAAGAGTTGGCTCAAATTTTCCTTTGTGGCATTTCTCAGTCGACCTTTTTCATATTTTCATAGACAAATGTATTGCAATCACCTTTATAATATCATAGCATAAATTAAATCAATCAGTCTAGGGTATTCTTTCAACAGTATTTACGTAATCAGCATCATATATCATTCATGAGACAGGTTTGTTATCACTTTAACGTTCAATCTCCCATGCAGAGTTGTCGTTCGTTCCTCTCTCAGACACCTCTGCAATGGGCTCGCGTCAAGATTTTTTACGGAAATTATAAAGTGTTATTTTAAGGACATTTTCAAATTAAAATAATACTTCTACATAAAATGAATAAACATCTACTAAAAAAGACATATATTGAAGTAAATAATTAAAGATATTTAATTAATTCAAGCACACTATTTTGGGAAGAATAACTTAGTGATATTAATGCGCATTTGTAAATAAATATGGACGTAATCCACGAGGCAGTTAAGAAATACGACAAGAACTTAGTTTTAAAAGATAAACAGAGGGAGGCATTGACCTACGTGGTTAAGAGCAAATGTGATCTTGTCGTTAGCCTTCCCGTTGGGTATGGTAAAAGTGTTATTTTCCATCTTTTACCCTTCATATTCGAAGAGACCAGAGAAAATCCGGTAGTGTTGGTTATTTCCCGTTTCACCGTGTCACCATCTTTAATATCATGTGACTTTTTGAAAGTCACGTGGATCGAAAGTAGTCCCGACATTAAATGAGCCAATAACAGAGGTGAATGTATGAGCCGATGGTAGAGAGTGTTTAACGTTATCAGCATCACCTCTAGACAATCCTTATAAAAGCTGTTTCCATCGCGATGGTATTGTAAAAGTTTTGCCTTCACGGTTTTTATCAAATATACAATATATTGATATACCAATACCAATAAATGGAATATAAGTTGTAGATGGTTTAATCGCTTTTAAAATATCCCATAAAATAATTTACATTGTTGAATTGCCATTAGTGTGTTCTTAACGCAATCAATATTACATTTATATCAATATAATACAAGTTTTCACGAATATCGTTGCATTCGTTTTACAACATTATTGTCAGCGGTATCACATCTTTACCATCATTATTTAAATGTTTTACCATCGCGATGGTTGCATTTAATTAACAGTATTACCGTTAGCAACATCGCCCCCACGCTCTCTGTATATCGAAAATAATTATGATTTCAGTCATTGGGTACCATTATATCTGTTCAAACCAGCCACACTTTCAGCATTACCATTCTTATGCGCAGTGCTGGTACGATAGTATCTAGTTTAATTAAGGATCGACTGTTAATTATATGCGTTTCATCATGGTATGAATGGTTGCGGGAAAATCTAGTTTGCATAAACACCGAATTAACATTCAATCCATATAATTGCAACTTTTGCATTTGTTTTACTAAGTGTTTCTAAAAAGACAATATTGACGGAAATAATGTGAACTTTATATTTCCATGATTTTGGGTTCGCGTATTAATATCGACTATGAAACTGAAAGTCACAGTGTTTAAGTATTTATCTTGTCTGGTTTAAGACAAAGTGTTACAAACTGTACAAAATACAGTGGCCCCTTAAAAGACTAAAATATGCGTAAAAGCAATTACTTTGAGCAGTTTTGAAACAAAAATATGAGCCTTACAAACTTCGAATCGTTGCATTTTGCTGTTGATTTACAAATTATGGGCGGTATTATGCAAATGACCTATAACGTGTGAGACAATTTTGAATTGATAAAACCGCAGTTTTTTATTACAGAAAGCTTTGTCTTAAATGTTTCAGTAGCGTAAAAGTTACTTGCGTAGCTTCCTTTAGGCACTGTGGGCACGTGCCTTCACATTTTTAAAAAATAATTCAAAATTTAAAAATGCCAAAAATGAAAAAAATATGAAGGAAACGGTCCTCGAGATGTATGCATGAGCTTTATATACTCTAATCACACAATCTATTGCGTGCGTCCCATGCCATAGGTACATAGGTTTATTGATTTTTACTGAAAAGCGTAGCAAAAGCATATATACAAAAATTTATATATTGGCTACTGTATGAGTCAATACCTTTATATGCAAAAAGTATGTTGACGCTACACTATGCACCGGGAACCAAGCGAAGTTGATTGACAGAGCGGTTAATGTTTTAAATATAAACATAAACTGAGTACGATCCTCCTAAATCAGATAACGGTTCGTCTGAATTTAATGCGAGCACCCCCCCCCCGCCCCAACCCCCGCCCCCAACCCTCATCCCATTAAAGGTGCCTACACATGATTTTCCGTCAAGCTACGTCCCTGAAATTACTTAATCGGAGCATTATTCATTGTTTGTATCTTCAATAGCTTTTCATGCTACTCCATTGCTATTATGTTTCTGGGTGACGGGATTATGCAAATGTACCTGAAAAGCATAATCAATATAGGTGGACTGCAATACGTGAGAAAAAGACGCTTTCCTACTTTGTGGTTGAGAAAAGAACTCATGGATGATAACATGAAAACTGTTATAAAATTGTGATTGCGCATCGAATTGAATAATTTCGTAATATGATTGACCTTCAACCTTCAGCGCGAGGAAAATTAATTTACTCTGTGATGTGTAAGTTCGTAGCTCAAAGTTTCCAAACTAATTGCCCATATCTGACACGGCGTCTGTCATTGTGTTTGAAATTTTGCAGACGAATGGGATTTAGCCCAGAACATGTGTCAACTAAATGTTAAGTACTGAGAATGGTTCAATAACAGCAATAACAAAACATAGTGAATTATAAGCATTTTATTCAATTTGTAAAGAATATCTTAAATCAAAAGTTCCCCATTTAACATATTACGTCCTAAACAGAAGCTATAGCTTGCGTATAATAACCCCAACTTGACCTTTATACAAGAATATATTATCTATCGAATACGAACGCAAAATTAGTTATCGATAACGCAATCGCTGACAGTCGTCTAAGATCGGGTATGTTTGTTGAACAATCATAATGTTTATATATTCAATACAAGTATGAGGCTTAACAGTACCGGCGTGGCCGCGGGGTTACCGTGCAATGCCCGCGATCGAAAAGTCACGGGTTCGAGCCTCAAAAGAGATTTTTTCAATTATTGGAATACTGGAGTCGACCTTGGATCGAGTGGCAAGGTTTGGCATTGAGTTTTCCGTGTAATTTCGTAAATTGCCGAGGTGGAAGGAAGGCGTGGTATTGGTCGTATATAGGTGTGAGCTAGATCGTTAATAGATGCTAATATTAAAGGTCAAGTCGGGGTTATTATACGCAAGCTATACCAAGCAAAGACTGTGCAATTCACTTTTTATAACTACCAATGTCGTCAGTGTCCAAATATTTCCGAAAAATGTTTCTTTTATAATTTTTTATCGCCAGCCATATTCGAAAAAAATGTTGCCTTGAGTCACGTACCAACGTGCACGAGCCTTTAAGAAGTGATGTACTGACTCGGCACTTCTGATAAAACTTTATTTCTCTGAGGAATACGGCGATGTTATCCATAGTGGTCGTAGTCGAGCCAAGATTTTAAGGAAAGCTAGTTCTTAATAGAATCTGAACACAAGCTTTATTTATATACATGTAGTCAAATGTACAGTTTCTTCAATGCAATAAAGTTGTTTTATTTCCTATTGCATGCATTAGTTCTAAGGCATATACTTCTTATATTTTATATCAGAAACCCCTCAGGAACTGCGTGGTTAGAGCGCTGTGTACCAGTTTAAGCACCCCAGTCGGCTCTTTTACTGACCGTGCAAAGGCAGTAACTGTTTTATGTTTGTGTGTGCGTGCGTGCGTGCGTGCGTGTGTGTGTGTGCGTGCGTGCGTGTGTGTGTGTCTTCTATGTGTTTTTCTAGCGTTTACATTTCAGAGGCATGGGATTTTTTTCTTTACTGCAATTCGTAGTTACGAATGTTATTTTTATTTCTATGGTTATTACTATAGATTATTTTTTTGTTGATGTATTGTTGTTAGATTTAAGGCATATTTATTTTAGTTAATTGACGTTTTTTCGTCTCATTACTTCCATTGTTTTATATCTCTTTAACATCCGTTTTCCCTGCAGCTTATTTGTAGAATCTCTTGGATTACTTTGTTTTTAAACCTGTTTCTCAGCTGAATTTCACATCATTTGCAGAAAACCTCATACTTGACTTGCCTTGAACAGGCTAATTGTCCCGAAACCGGAACGCACTGAAGACTTTGTGTAATGATTGTATCTTTTAAGCTTCCATTGTGCCGTAAGGGGTTTGAAAGAAGGTTTCAAGGACAATTACGTCTAATCTTAATGTTGTCAGAGATGTTTGGAGTTTGTATTTTCAATCTTGAGTTGTCATTTACGACATGACTCTTTATGTTATCAACAACGTGTATTCGAAAAGTAAGAATGCAACTAACTTATCTAAAGCAAATAGTTAATATTTAAATCGTTTCTTTATTGTTTCTTTAAAGCTAAGAAACCATGAGATAACTTACTTTTGAGATCACGTTATATGGTCATCCGAATATTATTCTCTGACGTCGATATCTATTTTTAGCCAAGATCACGATCGTTCCTTTTTATATATTTGGAAAGAATGAATATTCAGAGCGATTTTTCTGTCGCAGCTTGTACAGTCTAACAATAAAGGTTGCGTTCAAAATCGTCTTAACTTAAACACAAGCATAAGTGTATGCTGAAATAAAATTTAAATTCCTCCAAACGGAAGAAAAATATTGTAACACGCAATTGACACAGGCATGCACTCGGATACCGCCTTTATAGCTTCCAACTCTTTAGGCATTGCGTCGAAGCATATACTCCGAATAATTAAAGAAAAGCTCTCTTTATTACAGCTAATGTAACAACATATGCGTCAGATAAAATTCACTTGTATTACCTTATCTCTGTGAACATTTTATTATATTATTGTAATTTTGTTCTAGGTGTTTTATAATGGACTTCTATGTTGGCGACATTTTCACAGAGTAGGCGTCCGTGGTCATATATTCTTATTCATGATCACAACAATGTTACTTGTGCAGTGTGGCGGTCGTAAAAAATCTCCCCGTGCATGTAATCTATGTTGTCATTTAATTCATCCTATAAGGGATGTTACGTGTATTTCCTTTGATGGACATTGAACTTTGGTTCTTCAATTCCATCTTCACATGAACAGGATGCTACAACCATTTATTCGTCTCTGGTCATGTTTGTTCATGATTCAGACAGTTAATTTTATTTGTGGTCAACCATTTTTGTGTTGTTTTTTTAATCGAAATGATAACATATTCCTTTTCTGAACACTATGTGGACATTATTTTTCGATGACGTCACTACTTTCGTCATAACGCATAGAAAATATCAGCGCATGAACATTTTGTTTTCAAATAGATCGATTTTCTTTTCGTTGCTCGCATTTGAGAAACTCGTCAGGAAGTGCGAGGTTAGAGCTCTGTAAAACCGGTTTAAGCACCCCAGTCGGTCCACTTTGCCGACTGACCGTTCCAAGGCGGGCTTGCTCTTTTCGTTAAATGACTCATCACAAAATTGATTCTTACTTTTCGCTTGGCTTGCATGTGAAATACCTTTGTTCTGTGCCTTTTCGGGGTTTGGTATATGTTGCAATACTAATAGGACTTTGTCATATATTCTTATTAGGGTTAAAACGTTGGATCCCGGATCGGAGGGTCCCGGGTTCGAAACAGACCACGCGATGTTTGTCCTTGAGCAAGATTATTTACAGTAGATTGCTCCAGGTTTCTCAGTACCTTAATACTGGTTCTACCCAGGAAATGGGCAGTCGAGATGGATTGATATTAGTGAAAAGAACTTGTTTCCCAATCGATTACAATTAAATATGTTTGAACTAATATTCACTGAGAGTTCAGTAGATATTGATATAGCTCGGCAATCGTTTATAACTCTAGCTTTGATGCCATTATGACTACTAATGACGTTATTACCAGACATTGGTAATTTTATTAGACCCCTGGCCTGCAGCGGTATTAGATATACTCTTGCATAATGCAAAATTACCATGTAATTGGTCATCACAGGCAATATCTGTGTCAAACGGACACTGGAGTCATCATAATTTGTTACAATTGGGAATTAATTGGTAACAGTTAATGATATCTAATGAACACAATCAAACGCATTCCGATGTCTTGGTCTCTCTATGTGTGTGGGGGGGGGGAGGGGGGTATGTGTGTGGGGTGTGTGCGTGTGCGTGTGTGTGTGTGTGTGTGTGTGTGTGTGTGTGTGTGTGTGTGTGTGTGTGTGTGTGTGTGTCTTCTATGTGTTTTACACATACAATTTTGACAAAAATTGCTTCATTTTAAAACTATTATGCAAATTTAAATTTGGTCTATATTTTATATGATGTTACTTTGACTTTGAGAATCAAATTCACACATCTGAGTGTAGATCTTTGTTATTTTTACGGTAAATAAATACTTAGGAAAAATTAAAAATGTGAAGTTTTTTCTTAATGAAACGATTTCTTAATTCACCACAAATCTGTAATGCAAATTTTGATGTGACACGATTGAAACTTTATTATGATTAATTTTGGTGTTTATTACAAGTGTTTTTGTTTACTCTAGTTACATGTTTTATAACTGTGTTAGTTCTGTTTGCTTCGAATGCATGAAAAAAGAGCGAGTCTTTTACGGTTTTACTTGGGACAAATAACGCGCTAACACATGAAATGTTACAAAAATATGAAACTGTTCCAGAATCAAGAATGTCCCGTTTTTATCGATTGAAAAATAAGTTATTTCTGGTACTTTTAAACTAATTTGAAACAAACGCACAGCCACATGTCGTTTTGGAAATAAAGGTAAAGTGGCGTATACACAGCCATGTATATAGATCTTCCACTTTTACCTAGGACTGACATTAAGCGACACCTTGCTTATTTCGATGTGCACTGTGCACCATTTAAAATTTTATCCTAAAGGCGGTGTGTACATGCCTGACAAATTCCGGTTTATCAGGCCGAGAGAAAACGTTATGTATTTCCTAAAAAGATGAAATGATAAACTGCCGTGACTGGTTATCGTTTGTGGCACTGATCAGTAAAAATATGGCTGGATTGTGACATAAGCCAAAGAAAGGGAGAATACTTCGACAACTATATGTCTTGAAAAATCTCCCTGTGCATGTAACCTATGTTGTCATTTAATTTATCCTATAAGGATTGTTATTTCTGTATTTCCTTTGATGGACATTGAACTTTGGTCCCTCAATTCCAACTTCAGATGAACAGAATGCTACAACCATTTATTCTTCTCTGGTCAGGTTTTTTCTTGATTCAAAAAGTTAATTTCACTTACAATCAACCATTTTTGTTTAGTTTTTCTAATCAAAATAATATATCTTTCTTTCCTAAACACTGTGGACATTATTTTTCAATGACGTCACTACTTTCGTCGCAACTTATTAAAAAAACATCAGCGCTTGGACATTTTTGTATTCAAATAGATCAGTTTTCTTTTCATTGCTTGCATTTGAGAACCCCATCAGGAAGTGCGAGATTAGAGCTCTGGAAAACTGGTTTAAGCACCCCAGCCGGTCCATATTGCCGACTGACCGTTCCAAGGCGGTAACTGTCGGGTTCGCTCTTTTAGAATCATTTTTTTTAAATTGTTCTTGCCCTTCACGTGGCTTGCACGTAAAATACATGTGTCCTGTGCCTCTTCAGAGTTTGATATACTAGCATGTTGCAATGCTCATAGGACTTTGCCATATATCCATATTTATGTCCAGTTTATCCATACATAATCTCACAGTGTCAAGAGAATCCTTCAGATGATATACAAAACAACATCGTGACACAGTGATGTTATCTAACAGGAGCAGAAGCAGTGGAGGTCTTCCATGATTTTTAGTGTACCGTTATATGTAAAAATTTAATGACTACAGCGTTTTATTACTTTATCATGATGTTCCCGCTGAGGAGGGCGTCGTTTCATCCTTTGTTGATATAAGTCATACTTAGTAAACACGGGCCATGTAACGGCTAAATTATAAAGATGTCTTGTGACAACCTACGTGTGTATGTTTAATAAAAAGCTTATTTCGTGACAACTTCGAGTACCGTTAGCTACAATGCAGGCAAGTTAAAGGTGGTATCCGACAGTTTGCCTATATCAAATAACAACATAAAACAACATATAACAAGCACTGCTTTTGGGAAATTTGGGCATAATTTATGTATAACCCATACTTTAGTCTTAATAAATACCATTTTAACACTAATTGAATTGTCAGAACTAATCGCGAAAAAAAATCACTCTGAATGTGTTTTATTTCCAACAGTATAAAAAGCTCGAGAATGGTCTCCGCTAAAAATAGATATCGACGTCAGAGCGGGTTACCTGACTATATAACGGTATCTCAAAAGTAAGTTGTCACGTGTTTTTCTAAGTTTAACAATATCTCTGCAGCGTGGCTCGGATAGGAAATACCTGTTTGCAATGACGAGTGGCAATGTTTGCTTGACTGTTCTCACAGATCTAGGACATCAATGAACAGCATTTTGAAAAAACATTTTCATGTAATAATGATTTATTTGGTTATCTGAGAAATGTTGGTCCAAAGTGTAGGATACTACCTTTAATGATCAAACCCATATCGAACTTTTAAAATTGGATATCTACACTGTTCTAACTTGTGACTTAGTTTAACAAATGGTGCAAAGTTTAACAAAGCAAGCCTCATCACTCGATTCATGACAATCCGTGTCTATATTTGGACATTGTTGAGATTGTTTCAGACACTTGAAATTGCTAGGTGTATTGGTTTGACATTGTTCATAACTTAAGATTTCCGCCATCATAATAACGTGTATCCTTTACGTGATGATAATATTGACAAAAGACAGACGTTTGACCCCTGGGAATACCGACAGTATTGCCTATTTACCGACGAGACGCCTTTGAATTTCAACAATCGTAAGTATGACATGATGCTGCAAAACTAGACACCAACAGTAATAAAAATAGCGACGTTTTATTTTTAAAAAAATGCCAGTCATATTATGAATTAAGTGCGCTGATACGCTGTTATATACATGATTAGTTCTGTATTCCCTCCAATGTTTTCGTTTAGACGAGCCTACAAACAGTGTCATGTAAAAGTGAAGAGCACTTCTTTATAACCATCACCGGTTTCCATCGCTTGTAACAAACATTGTGTTGAAACCGCATAATATACCATGCTCTTTTAATAATAATAAACATGTAATGTGTTTTAATAATAGTCAATATAACGAAAACAGTAAATTATGCAACTATCTCAGAGATAGATACCTTAGATTGGTGCTTTATCTTTTACACATAGCAATTTGTGGACAGTTCAATCATTTTTATTGAAAAATAACTTATATTTACGACTTTACGTTTCCACTCTTGTCTACCATCTTATTCCTTTTTTTTGTAAATGAATGGCACTCGTTCCAGGGCGAGTTAAGTTTGTCGATTTATGTTACAGCTTTACACTGGAGTATAATCGAAACCCAGACGGGCAAAAGGTTTTCACAGAAAGGCTTTAAACATGATATCTCAAATTGACTGTCCATCTGTTAATTCGGCATAAAGAACAAATGCCACAGTGTGTGTGGTACCTGTTATTTATGTAAATTTCATTAAATGCGCTTTTAAGTTTATATTCATATAAAAAATCCACAAAGAAAACATTTGTTTTAATAGATAAATAATTATTTAAATAGTTAAAATTTCCGTTCATATGTTCAAATATTGTAGATAATTACGCAGAAATAATAAACAAAACAGTATATTTGTTTTCGTTTTTGCACATTACTTTCTGTAATTATGATTGGTAAAGAGGTAAACGGCATGGTTAAAATGTATCTATTGTGGTAAGCCTTAACAAAACAAGCAACTTAACCGGCTTATTTAACCGTCTTAAATGTGTCGACTATGTTAAATCAATATCTACGATGACCAGTTTAACACGACTCCAGTGGTCTCTCATGATATCGGTCATATCGTCCTGGCTAATCTATTATCAAGATAATTATTATCTTACATATTGTATCCCTTAACAGTCAGTCCATGTTAAATTTGTAAGTGAATTAACGTATTGAACCCTGATATGAAGACCGCCACTTACAACTTGGGTTAGAGATTATAAAAACATTTGAGTTTGAGTCAGAGACAATTCTAAAGCATCTGATTGGTCAGATTTTAAATTTTATTTGAATCCAGCCAATCAGATGAGATGGTTCTGTCTGTGACTCAAACTCAAAAGTTTTATATTCTTCAACCCGGACTTAAGCAGTAAGTATTGTTACATTTTAAGTCGATAACTTAGAATGTGAATATGTTAAATGAAAAATGAATTGTATCACAAAGTGTTATTTCTGCCCTTATTTTTCCTTATATATATCATACAACAGCTCTGTGCGGCTTTTAATTTAAAATTCCTGAACTAAAATCTTTATCAAAATTGTAAACAGTTGATGATTGACATTTCATTGAAATTACATTGAAATTACGCACAATTACAAGGAAAATAATCTTTGTAGTAATACTTTTGAATATATTCGTGTTTTTTTCCCTTATAAATAACAGGTAAACAGGTAAACAGGTAAAATGCGGACATGCGAGGAACTTAACCCAAAATATGAACGACTAAACTCCTGACGTGTATAAGTTTTATCATTTTGAACCTTTTCAACTTGATTGGTGTGGTAATAAGATAATAAGGTTATAACAAATGGAAATAAAATATATCATTACTAACCCGGGTTAGGCATCGACTTTACAAGTGTTTTTGGTACTTTTAGATTTTCGAATGAAGGTTACGCACGTGCGTAAAGTGCGCAATGGTAGAAACGCGCCTGCCGCATCGGATTCATTCCCGTCATACCACTGTCGTACCACTGCTTTGACTATTTGGGCATAAGTTTTGTATAAACCCAAACTTTATCCTTAAAAAATACGATTTTGAACACTGTGTAAAAAGCTCGATAGTGATCTCTTCTAAAAATAGATATTCACGTCTGGAGCAGATTACCCGGATGACTTTATAACGTTATTTCTAAAGTAAGTGGTCACGTGGTTTTCTAAGTTTAAAAATAGCTATCTCTGCAGGGTTGCTCGGATAGGAAATACCTGTTTGCAATGACGAGTGGTGATTTATGCTTGACCCTTCACAAAGATCTGGGACATCAATGAACAGTATTTTGCAGGAGCTTTTTATGCAATAGTGACTTATTTGGTAATTTGAGAAATGAAATGTTTGACCAAACTGTCGGATACTACCTTAAATAACAGGTATATTGAAGGTTTACGACATTCTTTCATGTAAATAGAACTTTCAGCCAGAGGTTGTTGTCAAGTCGGCCCATTGTGAGACATTGTTTATCGCTCACTTCCTGACTAACTTGGGATATATAACTACACCGAAATACTTTTGGAAGTGTGAGGGTAGGCCAAAGAATTGTGATGAAGGTATAATGTGTGTTACATTTATTCAAGGTATGTTTGTTTATTATAGAAACTGGCTAATTATATATAATATAAATAATTTAGTTTAATTTAGACTATATAATTGAGTTAATAATAATAATAATAAAAGTATAATTAATAATATTGATAACTGCAATAAGTGATACCTATCCGCCATCTTACTATAAAATTATATGTCAATACGTCATACGTGTATGCGTCTCAAAAGACCTGTCAATATTTAAATACAGGTAATCACAGAATTGTCATAGTAACTGTCAATCGGAACGCCTCGGATAATTCACGAATCATTCGAGAAGTTCCGATTGAGTAAATGTGTTCTATCCATGATAATATAAGTACACGTATTTGACTCTGATGAAGTATACAGTAGACAGATTTATATTTACCTAATTTCATCGTGTGTTTTTTTTATCTTTCAGATTTGTAATAAGTTGGACTTTCTTTATATGATAACTAGAAAATTTCGTGTATTTGTATGCATGGAGTTGCAATAAATTGTTTGCAATGTCCATTTATTTCAAAGGAACGTGATACATTCAATATATGGTGTGCAAATGTAGTTTTTTTTTTCATTAAGGATTAAAACGATATCGTGCTTTTTGTATATTGAATGAAAGCAAAGAAGGTAAACTATTGTTCTACAAAACAATCGTCGGTTCAGGGAACAAATCAAAGGAAGAACAACAGGATATCGGTATACATAAAATATTATAATGCCTGGCACTGGAATGAAAATAATGGTCACACTTAAAAAATGTTTAAATCATCACACTGTGTATTCTTCACTGTATACAGTTTCAATTAATTTAAAACGAAAAAGTACGCCATCAAATCAAATATTAAAAGGTGTTTAGTAATGTGTCTCTTGGGTGTACTAAGCTTGTCGATATAATAAAACAATTGCTATTAATTTCATGTCATTTGACTCGTACTGATTGGCGCCGCTCTAGATAGCTCTAGATACCACTTATGGAATGACATTTGTTATGAGGGAAAATAGTGTATCCGGCAATTATAGGAAATCGCAGCTGCTCGGTGAGACCTTACAGAGAAAAGAACCGAGTATGCCGCGGTAACAATGTATCTTGCAATTATAAAAGAGTAGCAGACATTGAGAGAAATTCGCAGCTATCACTGCATCTTGCAATAAGAAAAAAATGTATTATATAACAAAGAATAAAGCAAACAAGCAGAGTGTCTAGTTCCCATTCTCCTAGTAGAGTTATCGTTCGTTACTCTAACATATTTATGCAATGGATTGACACTGAAAGAGTGTTTAGTTCCCAGTATATTCCCCCTCTTGTTCAAAGTGCATGCCTTCTCCTTGGATGTCACGCATCCATGATTTGTCTTGTAAGTATTTAGTAAAAATATATTATTTCGTATGCTTGGAGATTCAGACAACGTAACTAAGCTGAATCACAACTACATGTATTTAGAGGACTCTTATAGCTGATCTGCATATTTTATAGCATGTGACCTTAGAACACCAATTCATCACAAATCTGTAATGCCAAAGGATATCGGTATACATAAAATATCACAATGTTGTGGTATCAAGTTGCCAATTGCAATGGAATTAAAATAATGGTCACGCTTAATGATAAATTCATCACGCTGTGTATAACAGTCTTTGGTGACATGGTTACTGTCGAAGTTTTATGTTATTGTTAATATGACGTTGTTGATGAGAGAAACATTTCTTTAGGTTTATAACATGCACAATATGTATATACGATCACACGGGCACGTCCGAGTTTAAGTTCCCTTTTTATTGCAGTTTTGAATATATTAATTAATTAAGTAAAAGTACTTATCTCATTTTGGATGTATGCAGTATCGGTTACTCCAAAAATACGGTTAACATTTAATGTGTGTGGTAAATATTACTATAAACATTGTCTGCGAACTTTTGTTTCAAATTAAAATAGCCCAAATGTTTTTATTGTTTATAGATAAACTAATTCCAGTTACATACCAGATAGGTCAAATGTAATAGTGACTTTCAGATATGTACATAAAATGTAGTTTCATTTTTGTATTTAAATACTGATTTGTTGCATTTTTATGTTTGGTCGTATTATGTTAACCCCATTTTTTCAGCCAATACCAAGACAAAAATATACGTAGCCTCATTGAAATTGGAACAGAAACTTTCTAGTATGAATGTAACAATCGTTTCTTTTGATAACAATTTGTATGAAGTATGATGGTGAGAATTTGTTTAAGGACAGACTGCCTTCACATGAAGTACTTGTTTCAAGCTAGATTTATTCTAGTTGATGCACTGGAATTTGTTAGTGTAATTCTAGTGTAAAATGTGTAAGGAAAACAATGGGAATTATGTGATAAAATAAACTTTTGGGACGAAATTTATCACAAAAGTCCAGAAGATATTGACGAAGCTCAGTTATCATTACACGTGATATGTGGCCATGTTGACTGGACGCTTTTTTACGGTCATTTAGCAGCGATATAAGCCATTAGGACTTGCATCAGTATCAACTAGACGCTTGGCTTGATGTAATCTTGACATGCTATTGGTCATCATAGTCGGTAACAGTGTCAAACAGACGCTTAAATCATGTCGCTGGTTAAACTAAACGAATTTCCTGCCACAAAAATTCACATCCCGCCTAAACTCTTGTTTTGTTTACAAAATCTGCATCCATCTAAAACTATTTTTACTGGAACCTTACAAAAGTGCTTGAAGTTTATTGTGTACTTTTCATATCAAAGGCACACATGTCAGAATGAATCTTTGTTCTTTAAATTCAAACAAGGTTTCAGGCACTGTGGTCGGGAAAATCTAAAAAAAATACCGTGGAAAAAATAAGATTTAATTTCGGAAGAAAGACTTCAGTGTATATTATGACTGATTTTGGTGTTTACTTTTTTCAGTTCCTTTTTTCAACATTATTAAAATATCTGTTTATAAAACATACAATATTCCAGTTCGGATTTTTGTCATCTAATAGTAAAGGAAAACTTAAACATTTCCTAAACATGTTCCTTAAAACCTTCGTAATCATATATATATATATATATATATATATATATATATATATATATATATATATATATATATATATATATATATATATATATATATATATATATATATTGATTAAAAATGCCAGATTGTCTTCGATTATTCAAAATTAATTCAAAATATCGGTATATAAAAAGATTCATGTTACGTTATTTGGATTTGACGAAAAATAGAAAAGTAAATTTTATTGCTTGGTTTTTTATTTCTTTATTCTATAACGACAAAACATTTCTAAGTCTCTCTCTCCCCCCCCCCCCCCTCTCTCTCTCCCTCTCTGTTTCTCTCTCTGTCTCACTCTCTGTCTCTCTCACTCTCTCTCTCTCTCTCTCTGTTTCTTCCTCTGTCTCTCTGCCTCTCTCTCTCTCCTTCTCTCTTCCAGAAAAATAAAACATTTGCTTGGTTTAATAACCTCGCTACCATAAATATTATATAATTTATTTACTTTCGTTAGAAATTTAAGATTTAAAAACATTTTTTTGTTTAAAATGGTATCCAGAATTCGTAAAGTGTAACATTAAGAGTTATTGTAAAATGCCTACATCAATGTTATTAATCTCTTATTATTTTTATATATATCACTTTAAAGTGCCAAGATCGTATTGACTAAACTATCAGTAAATAACAACACATGTGTAATATCTATGTGATCTGGATTTGTTTGACAGTGTTTTACGTGTTAACTCCCTTGCTGGCAATAAAACATGCTATATAACCATGGGCATGGTCTATACAATCTAATGATGTATGTGATAAATACAAGATTCATCAATTTTTGTCAATATTTTGATGGAGCATTATTCTATGATGCTAAGATTTTCATTGGGTCATTTCGATTGTTGCTGTGTTTAGTTGAAGAGCACCTGTAATTTGGCATTGAGAGGACATTGTGCTAGACCTAGCAGAAAACAAATCATCTATTGATTAGACCGCTCCAGAAAATATCCGACTGTGAATCGTGCCATATAGTATTATCAAAAGCAGACGTTGAGAGGTAAATGTATATATGATGAATTGCAAGGAAATGATGACACACGTCAATGATTTGGGTGTTTGCGGTATATTTTTATTTTACACCAAATACATTTCATGTCAATTACACTATACATCAAACGAGGACATTATGTTATTTATCTATTATTTAGAAACAGGAAAAGCTTGATGAATTGAGCTGTGTCGGTTAGGATTGATGATGTCTATTTACTGCTTTGTCGTTTGGTCAGGTCGCTTTATTAATGACAAATGTTATCTCCAGGGTACACTTATAGCAGCAAGTATAAAACTGAAACTCAATACTGTCACACAACTTACACATGTAAACATATCAGCCATAAAACTACACACACACACACACACACACACACACACACACACACACACACACACACACACACACACACACACACACACACACACACACACACACACACACACACACACACACACACACACACACACACACACACACACACACACACACACACACACACACACACACACACACACACACACACACACACACACACACACACACACACACACACACACACACACACACACACACACACACACACAGATAGATATATGATAGATAGATGGATAGATGGATAGATGGATGGATGGATGGATGGATGGATGGATATATATATATCTATATATATATATATATATATATATATATATATATATATATATATATATATAGATATATATATATATATATATATTATTTAATTATGTGTCATATGTAAGGAATAAATAGTATGTGTAATAAAGAAAATGAGCCAAGTATTTTGATTATACATTATAGTTATCGCCTGTTCAGAACATACATATGTACACATTTCAGTCAAACATTTGCATACATTTATATACATAATTAAGTTATGTCTTAATGGCCCTAATATAAACAAGAAATTTACAATATATATAATAAAGAAAATGAAATGAAAAATATATCGCCTTTTTACAAAGATATTTTGTTCAAACTCTACAAATCAACTGTTGAATTTTCTTGATTCATAAAATCTTTTATATATTCATTATTTGACTAATTTTCATATCCATTAAAACAATACGGTACGAGTTCCGGTCGGAACGAGAACTTTCATGTGGGGAGGTTTTCCAGCTAACCTGCGGTGCGCCGGTGGTCCTACCCAGGCACATGTCTGGGGTCTTTCTCCACCAATATCATCACAGTTGTGTCGGTGTGGTGTAACAAAAACTAAAACTAAAACAATCCATATAAAAAAATATAAGCCTCTTTCCTACAACATTATATGCAAAATAAACAAAAACCCAGTTCGGCGACTGTTTTAGTAATTCATACTCACTTCCATGGCTCATGTTTATCTATACATCTCGACGTGAATATGGAATGGATTGAATTCAATGTCACTAATTATACATGGCACACAATACACATAGTGTCGATATGAATTGTCACGAATACAAACATGTATGCTCTTAAGTTCCAGAATCCAGTAAGATCTTAATTCAAGTTTATAGACGTTTTAATGTCTTGTATTACAAAAAACGGTAGAAGGATGTTTTTACAGATGTTGTCCTAAAAGGCGGAATAATTTATTAGTTTATTTATTTATTTATATATTTATCTATTGTTTGCTTGTTTGTTTGTTTGGTTGGTTGGTTGTTTGGCTGGTTGGTTGGTTTATCGTCCAGCCAACTGTACTTCAGTTATCTGGAGACGGTGTCCACATGAAGAAGATATAGTGCTGCCTTCACTGTGCATAGCTTGCCGTGAACACCTGGCATGCCACTACACCAAGTCACAATATCATGACACCGGGCCAACCAGTCGTGGAACCACCCTTAAATGCTTGAGCGTTAGCAAGGGAGCTTTCAACTACCATTTTTTAACAACTTCGGTATGTCGTGACCAGGGATCGAACCCTCTACCGATTGTGCTACCAAGTCCTGTTACAATGCATATTAATTGTTGCTAATATAAGCCTGAAGCCCACAGCCGAATAATTACCAACCAAATCTCCACTTTGGCTATTGTTTAAAGTGACCCGATTCGTGACATCGCGTTGCTATATTTGGAAACTGTATTATAACAAAGATTTGAAATCGCTTAGTGTATTGATACAGGATAGTTCATAAATCGGGATGTTCGCCATCAAAGTAATTGTCTCTGGTGTGATGATCCTATTGACAATCAATTGACCCTCGAGAATAAGGAGACAGTATTGTCTATTTGCCGGTGTAACGCCCATGAAACCAGCGATATAATGGGCGTTGCACCGGTAACAAATGGGCATACAGAAATAGACACAAACAATAGTATATATGGCGATGTTTATGTTGAGGAAAATCATCAAGCCACTTAATATACATGCAGTAACTTGCGCTGATATGCATCTGTATGCATTGTGTTTTGTATCTTCTGCACATATTTGTTTGATGTAGCTTTGTTAGACCGTATATGTCACAAAACGTATATGTCACACGGTCGAATACGTGACACGTGTGATATATTCGGTCGAATACGTCACACCCTTCAGCCGATTATGGGAATGTGACATATTCGGTTGGAGTCAGTTTTTCCACGCTCATCACAACGTATTTGCCACTTATCAAAAATGTGTCAAAAAATAAAAACGGTGTATATTAATAGAAGTCCAATTACTTAAAATATCAAAGAACATTAACATAGAGCTGGAATTGTTAATATCATCATCATCATCATCATCATCATCATCATCATCATCATCATCATCATCATCATTATGATGCAATATCGCGACAGCGGCACGTCACACGGTACACACGGAGATGGCCACAATGCTCAGAACAATGAGAACACTAATCATTCAGCCAACGTCACTGAAAATGCTGCCCTTTGGAAGGGGATATCCGCCAATATTCTAATTACTATTTCTAACTTTCAATTCTCTAACATAGCTTTCCTGCGTAACGCTTTTTTATTACAGCCACCAGCTTCCCATCGGTTAAAAGCCACGTAGCACAAAACGCACTTTTTACTGTCAACAACTTCTTCTTACCTTAAAATTTAAAGTAATAATGTCTAACCACACAAGAACTAATCACGTACGATCTAAGTCACTTTAAACATTGTGATATAAACCTTTAGCAGTAGTTTCAGCATGTTTTATTTTGTCAAAAAATTTCCAGTTTCTTTTTGGATATAACATTACTAATAATCACGGCTTTGCCTGTACCCTTGTATCTGTCATATTAACATTATTAATGAGTGGCTACCCCGTTCCATAGCGGTTTTAATCGCCCCTAATACAACACCACCACCACCCTCCACCACCACTACCACCTACTCAACCCAAACAAAATTTAAAGGTGGACCTGGTAGCGCAATCGGTAGAGCGTCGGCTGCAGGTACGGAAGGCCCCTGACACGATTCCGGGCCGCGACATACCAAAATCGTTAGAAATGGTAGTGGTATAGCTCCCTTGTAAACGCTCAAACAAATATAAGGGTAGTTCCACGACTGGTTGGCCCAGTGTCAGGATAATGTGACTGGGTGTGGTATCATGTCAGGTGTTTACGACATGCTATACACAATGAAGGCAGCACTATAACTGCTTCAAGTGGACACTGTCTCTAGATAACTGAAATACTCTTGGTGGGGCGATAAACCCAATAAACAAACAAAGCAAAAGTCAAAGCCCCGATGAGTCAGGGTGCTTTGTATTCAAGCTTTACTACTGAAAATCACAAAGGGGCTACTTTATTTTGAAAATTAGTGGAGGAGTTGCATTAAACACAATGTTAAACAGTAAAATATTTGTTGTGTCATTACATGGGACACAAATAAACACAATTTATTTTTGTGTACAGATAAATGTATCATATCATATCTTATTACCCTCTAGATACCTTAATTCATATAAATTTATAAAATGAGTAATTAAAAATGGCTACTTTAAATGTGTCTGTTGTGTTCAATATAAACACTGCACCAACTTAAGCAGCATATATAACAGATGTTAGATTAGTCACCTAAGTAAAATACGTTTCTAAGAAGACCAGTTCAGCGAGGCTAATATGGGAACAAAAGGATATCAAATATAATTAACCATTGTTTAAATTAATAATTAGACAGCTATAATAAATTTAAGAATTTGTCACAAATACAATGTACTCTTTGAGACAAAAGTACATAATTTATTCAAGTAATGAGACCTGCTATGATTGACAGCAGTTACGAACATCTTGTTGTTATTGACATCATTTCTTACCAATTAACTTAAAATTGGTGTGTAACAACTGCATTATACCATGACGTGTTATTTGTGACGTCATTGACTGTCATTTGCACCATACAGCAGCTTCTTGTTGCTTCTGCAGAACTACCAACTTCATCATTTATTCTTTTGATGGCTTGAATTCAGAAATGTTTGTTTCAAAAATGTTTTACAAAGCCAAATCCCAATGGTCCTTGTCATGTTTGCATATTGTGTCATAGAACTTGCCATACTAATTGCAAAGTGGGAATATGATATCGTGTTTTTAGTACATTGAAAGAAAGAAAATGAGATGAGTTTCTACACAATGAATGCATGGCAGGCAACATATCATTTGTAATGAGACCACCAGATGTCTATCAATAAAGAGGATGAAATTGAAATGATAGCAAGCTTTAATTCAACTCGCCATTGCTTTTATTTATTGAACATGAGTGTAGAAGCAATGCACGTACGTGCTAACCTGGTTATGTACATCTTTCCATTATAAGGGCGTTATGACTTAATGGTTAAATATACGAGCTTGTAAAGTGTTTGAAAATAATAAATATGCCCTGCTTTATTGTTAAAGATCCATAAATCATTCGAATCATAAGTATATCTCTTCGCATTTTATAATGGAGAAATCATCATCATCATTATCATCATCATCATCATTATTATTATTATTATTATTATTATTATTATTATTATTATTATTATTATTATTATTATTATTATTATTATTATTTTCATCATCATAATCATTATTATTATTATTAACATTATTATTATTATTATTATTATTATTATTATTATTATTATTATTATTATTATTATTATTGCCACTATCATCATCATCATCATTATCATCATTATTAGCATGATCATTATTATTACTGCTATAATTTACAATTATTTTTACTTTGTTTATAAACAAACTTGTTATTTTCATTTATTAACGTGTGCAGAGTTTTAAGATATGTAATAAACTATTACTTTTAAGAGATAGAAAGATAGCCGCATTGGTACATTTCATTGAACATTTTTTCTTCGTTTATATTTTAACTATTTACCACTGTATTGTAGTATTTGTTGTTTTTCTGTATGCGTTATTATGTCGGTGGTTGGCTAAGGATAACATTCAGTTGAAGAGGTACATCAATGACATTTAGGTAAATGTTAGTCAGGACGAATTTTGCATGCAATATTATTGCTTTATTCAATTGTTATATTTGTTGTTTTTACAAATTTCAATTTTATTTCTTTAAATTTCCACTTTCTGGAAAAGTTTCGAACTTTAATTTGTGTTCATAAGTATGTTAATTACGGTCATTTGGTCGATGAGAAACATCTAAATTGTTCAGGTACATGTGCATGCAAGCAAAACAGCAAATGCAGTATTACTGCTGTGTACCCGTATAAATGGAGCGATTGCATCTGTTTAGGTAAATGATACTGTGAAGATTTGGCGATACGGTTTTAATGGCATTTCTAGAAATAGGAAAATCATTTCTTATTAGGAAAAAATGACAATGCCCTATGAGAATTAAACATATATTAAACTCCGGAGATTAGACAAAGGTACAAACAGCGATTTAATGTACAGGTGTCATAAACACTGATACGAGACGAAATTTCTTCTGACTGATAAAAAACCAACATTTTCTGCTTTGGCATTGGTAGTCTGCATGAAGACGACTGCGGGGCATTAACCGGTTAACTGATCTTTAACATCGCAATTCCTATGAGTTAATATCTTATTTTATCAGTTTGTGTGTGAGTGAGTGTGCGTGTATGTGCGTGCGTGCGTTTGTCTGGTGATAGTTGAAATCTGAATATATTTGATACTTATCGTTGGGCGTTTTCATGTTCTATGCTTAATGTATTGCCAGTTAACTTCGGCTGTGTTTCAGTCTACACACCTTAATGGAATCCAATATGGATTTGGAACCAGATCTTGTTCTCATTTTAATGAAACTGCCAGATTCTAGATTTAAATTTTGTCGTGATAAACCGATAATAGGTTACTAAGCAGTTCCCACAATCGTGATAAAGATAAAGTCGAGAAAATTATGTACCTCATTGATTAAGAAAATCGGAGAAATAATTGGTGAGAACTAAATAGCATAACCATTTCATTCAAAGTACATGTCTAAAATTTTGAAACTTTACTTTTTTAATTTTTCTTTAAAAAAAGGGATTTCTTTTCCATGTATGTTTCATCATTTAATAGTAAAGCCATGGTCGAACCAGTCAACAAATAAACCTTAGGAAGTGCAGATTCTACTAAAAAGGCAGTTTATAATGTCTTAATTACTTCTAAATATTGTTTTCCCTTTGAAGTTTGACATATTGTGTTCTTTACTTTACTAGTTGCCTGTTTAAATTCTTAGCTGCATGTTCATAAACGTCATTTATACAGCATTTATTGGTACCTATTGCACTTATATATACATTTGTAAATTAATTTTCGTACTGATACATTGCAGAGCGATATATTAATGCGTTTTCAAATTAAAATAAGGCGCATAATACAGTTATAATTTACCCTTATTCCCCTATCCGTATCTACATTTTATATTTTTGTAATTAATTTCGGTTCTTTGCGGTTTTAATCACCTTTCATGTGAAAGCAATGATAAAGACCGCAATAGATATTAATGAAGTTCAGTTATCATTACTCGTATTATGTGGCCCTAATAGATGGTCATACCGGCTGGGCGCTTTATTAATGCCATTTTGCAATGTTATTAGCCCTGATGTCTTGCAGCAGTATCATCTAGATGCTTGCCTGATGCAATCATGGCATGCAATTGGTCACCATATTACATAGCCAGCATCAGTGTCAAATGGACCCCCTCGATTCGTAATTATATGATGCAATTTGGAAATGATTTATCAAAAAAAATTACTGACCAATCATGCATTAATTTGAACTCTGCGATTACTCTTGTTTGAGTTGCCGTTGTATCAAATGAACACTCGTTTCTTGTAAATATGGTGCCATTTGCATATAATTTAGCAAAATTATTGAATAATCAAACACTTATTAAACATCTGCAATTACTCTTGTTTGATTAATAGAACCATTACCGTTCTAAACCAGCCCTGTAAAAATCTAGTTTTGATGTATTCTAGTGATAGCTATATTCTGTATATTCCGTTGTAGTAAGAAAACGGACTATTTACCATTTTTATTTGAAGGTCACTAATGTGAATATGTGTCACTGTTACTTTGTAAAAAAGCATTTTTATTTGATTCATTAAACCGGATTTATGGACATTCGTATATGGTATTGTATTAATTGTATTTTGAGGATTCTCTTTACATTGCTGGTGCAAAAAAAAAAAAAAAATATGCAGACAAAGCAAAATACTGCACTAATAATATTACAGATTCACTACCAAAAGCTCATGTTAATCGATTCTCTAAACTCTGAAGAAAATGGCACGTTGCATGTGTTATGGTACTTCAACTTTCATGAAGGACATGACTGAAATAAATATCAATTGTTTTCGAACGGTCTCTTTATATCAGAGTAATATGACAGCCATTTTGGAACAGAAGAGTTTCTTGACATATTGGGTTCGAAGTTAATCCACCAAAATGATAGGTAATACCGAGCTAGGTTTTTACCGGCCGCAATAGCTTAGTTGGCAGAGCGTCGGCTTGCTGATCGGGAGGTCGCTGGTTCAAACCCCGGCCGGGTCAAACCAAAGACTTTCAAGTTGGTAGTAGTGGCTTTCCTCCTTACGCTCGGAGATAAGGGAGCCTTGTCAGTAAAATGGACCGGCCGGGTTCAGTCCCTGGGCACCTCATTAGTGCCCCTGTGCTATAATGATAGAAATGTCGCTGCACAGTACCGGCAAAAATGCCGACAAATCCCAAATCACATCCCGAGCTAGGTAAAGGATATGCCCAATCGGACGCTTAATGTTTTATTTACAAACATTTATTCAGCTTTAAGCTTTACAGCTTCTTGCCTGCTTGGCAAAAGATTCAAAAAATGTTCAAGTGTCATAAAGGTGAAACAGAGTATTCATGAAGTTATAAAAAATAACGTTTCAACGTATAGGAATTTCAGAACAGTAAAAAGGTATACAAATACAAATAATTCCAAGATATATCAGCTAACTGCATTCTTAGTCTAAATGCATCGTAGATAAACTTTGCTAACATATTTACTTGAATTTTTTTATTATATGATTTGATCAATTTTGTTTAATGTTGGCCAACTACAAAAATAATGGCGGAAATATTTTCGTCTTAATTCAATATAAATTAGGCGCACAAGTAAAAGGTCATTTTCAGTGAAGTTAGTGTTACAAAACTTGCAATTTCTTTGTTCTCTTTCTATATTTGTGTACCTTCCTGTCTCAATTTCTAATGTATGTGAACTTAAGCTAAATTTTGATAATGCAATTTTATGTTTTTTATTTGGAATATCATCTAAATATGTTTCTAAGGTAAAATCAGTTTTGAAGTGACAATGTGTACTTAAACGTCGACTAGAATTTAAGCCAGAGCTCCAAGTTTGTATAAAAGTATCAATTATTCTCTGCTTTACTGGTTATAAAGGAATGGTCATGCTATCTTGATTTACCCATAAGTTTGTAAGACCTAGGTTATTAAGTTGAGTTTTTATCTGAAAGGCCCAGTTTTGTTCATTATTTATCTGGTGGTTGCCTTTTTCCATGATGTCACGACGAGAGCAACAGCATATCTGCTTCACGTAGATAACATCCAGTACTTGAAAAGGGAAAACGTGTTCAATGTAAATTTATTACCCAGCACCCCTAAATCATTATGCCTATTTATTGTAGAAATCGTGCTTTACAAAGGGGCTATCTCTACCATATTGCGTGTGCTTGATTTACTTACCAGTCATAGTGTAGATATCCAGAAACAGCAATGATAAAACAGTTACAGTCATTCCCACACCAAGCTAACCTGCAACGTTTGCCTGACCCAACATACTAAACATGACAGAACGCTTATCGGAACAGCCATAAAACAGATGATGCCACAAAACAAATTAGTTGTCTTGACTAAATTATGATCAAACATATGTCTGAACAAGAAATTTTATGCGTGGCTTTCAGATATGTACAAATCTATAAATTCCATGGACAAGAATCAACTAAGCTTTACAATCGTCGTGATCAATTTCTGTCATCTCAAATTGTAGCATATGGATTTATTTACGGCTTTAAAGTAATGATCTATATGTCATGTCAAAATGATATAGCAGTTTCAAATGCTCCGACGCATTCTATATCATAGAAAGATTGTAAATGTAACTTTGGATTTAGAAATATGAGAAGCAGTTTGATTTCCTCGATGCCTTTTAATGCATGCAATATCGTTTTATTTACTGTCGTAAATTATTATTATAATATTTTAATATTATATTATATTATAATATTTATATTTTACTGACCATTTTACATTTATTTTGTTTTTCTACATGATTACAAAATAGATGTAAAATGGTCAGTAAACTTAATTACAAAAAAGTTACTTTTAACAAATACAATCAGTAAACAAAAATGCAAAAATAAAATCTTTACTGTTCCTTTGCAAAAATCATTCTATTTGCGCTATAACACTAGATTTATAAAATATTAATTAATTAAAACATGATTAACAAGAAAGTTAACAGATTTAATAACATGATGCTGATGGACTGATTAAAAACCCTTGGCGAATAATGCATGTATGAGTGTAATAAATAATATCACATCTCAATCTATATTTGGAATCAAGTGCACGCTCCATAAATAAAATGCTTAATATGATTAAGCCCGATATAATCAGTTATCGACATTTATCTGTCGGAGCTTGACTCTCACTTTTTAGTTCAGTACTTCACTACTTAGTCCATATATAGGTGCTTTTCTTTATCTAGAGCACATGTAAATAACGAAAAACAGTGTGAAATTACAGCTAGGAACCTAACACCAAATAGCGCAGGTATGGATTTTCTATGTGTTCATTTATTTGCTGCTAAGAGGCAATGTGTAATCGGATATTGTATATATGTATTGACACATGTTGTACTCTATGCCTATTTTTATTTTTAAATTAATAAACCGTTTTTCGTGTAGTGCTGGCATCTAGCGAAGACACTTTAGATATTATCTTACAAACATATATTTAGTTCAATTAAGGAAGAAAGAAAAAGAAAACAACAAAGCAAACCTTTATCTCATGCAGCTTGTCTTTTATAATATACACACAGCTGTCCTCTATATGATGTATATGTATTATTGATATTTAAGGTTTCCTTTTGGGCACATATACAAACCTTAAAGCAAACGTTACGTGCAAAAACTAAAATGCATAAATGCAATCTGCAACAATAAAATACCATAGCGACTGACAATATTTAATTGTTATTACTATCAAATAGATATCATATGAAGCTATCGCCATACTCTTAGAGTAATGGCAATATTATTTACGATACAAATGCATCTTGCTTGTTACCTCTTTCTATACGGATTCAATTATCATTTAGTTACAGAGCAGTTTGCTTGCAGTAGTTTTGCAAGTATCAAAAGAAGACAAATTGCAGAGGGATTAAGAGTTAAATTACTTTTTTCTGATACACGGTATATGAGTGGCAACTGTGCATTAATGATTGAGGACTAGATATTGAATTGTGTTTTATTGAAAAAGAAACTGTCGCAAGCTCGCACCTTCATCAGCCGGTATATAGAAGTGTCAAACCCCATGCATATTTATAAGTTTACGCAATATATCTGTAAAATAGAATTCTGTCTTAGACAACTATGCTAATTTATAAGACAGCTCAAATATTTATAAAGTCAAAAGAAAGTAGGTAAATGTCCTGTAAGAATAAGCACAAATATTAAAAAATTAAGTGCCTCCAAAAAATGCAAGATAAATGTTAAAGAAACACACAAAGACAGAGACAAACATTATACATTGTACACAAAAAGCAAAACCAACAGTCACCCCCTTGAAACGGTCAGTCGGCACATGGCCGACTGGAGTGTTTACACATGGTTTGCGGAGCACTCCAGCCTAGCACTTCCTGAAGGGTTTTCTTACAAACAAACTTTGTAAATAAAACATCCATTCAACGTGACATAACTATTAGCAAGCACCTGCATCGGGTGTTAAAATTGATTAAAACATCTTAGATTAAATTAAAACATGTTTAGAAGCAAACGAACGCGTGTTCTTCGACTACGATTTTTAACGTTCGGTCTGGCGTCACGTTAAATGACATTTTAGACAGACTAAACACAGTCCCTAAGTCTTCGATCATCTCGTTGCTTAAGTTGGCTTTCTCTGCCGTTCGTATTTCTGGACCTTGAAAATCTCTTCCTAGGAGCAAATTACTAACATAAAATAGTGGTTAACAAGAAAAAGATCTAGTATTGAAACTGTTGGCCATGTCAAAGAACATATCCACCGTCAGTAGTTACACGACCAAATTTTGTTACAGCCACTACTTGGGTTAAGCTGGTCAATTTGTATTTAGCATCTGGGGCATAAATTGACTTTGATTCCGACATGTACAGAATGATGTATTGTTAATTGATTTTGGCACTAATAACAGTACACGCCTTAGAATAGTGTCATCGGCGAAATGAAAACGAGAAGCATCCCTGGGGAGACTACGTATGAATATGTATGACAGTTGATGTATACATTGAAGATTCTGTGGTATTGTAGCTAAAAGATAACAAAGTGGCTAAGTTGTTATTCTTTCACTACGACTGAGGTGGAAATGACGTAGGTCTCCCATAATTTGTTAAATACTTGTATCAGTGATTACATTATTCTGGTAAAATTCTGATTTAAGTGTTGTTGTTTTTTTATCTTGTTTCTGTTTTTGTTATTGTGTTTTCGAAGCTGGGTTGGGGACTATTTTTTTTACTTTTTCGCAGATAAAGTCACGTGATAGCATATGGTGGTACATCCATTGTCATTTGTAACAGGCTGTCGAATGTCATTTGTCCGATTGCAATGCATAACCAGTGTTGTATGGAATGCCAAATTTAAAGACCTTCGCACCGATACTCCCGGACCAAGGAACGGAACCTAGAAGATGTTTTTTCAACTTTGATATCTAAGCTGTGCTGGCTTATCTTGTCAGGACGACTAAGTTTAGAAAAGCAATCCAAATCTCATATTTCATAACAACAAGGCTGTTGTATAAAAACCTTGTTCACATTGTTTTCGAGAAATGAAATTTCTAAATGTGACTGGTCTAGGATGTTCCAATAATCAGTTTCTGGCCGCCATCTTGTAACGTGTATCCTGGACCTCAGGATCATATTAACACTTGACTGACCACTTACCCTTGACATTATGGAGATAGTGTTGTCTGTTTACCGGAGAGACGCCTCACAAGAGACCTATTCCCGTATCTCACGAGAGTCTGTAAAACAGACACCAGCAATAATAGAAATATCGATGGATTATGTTGTATAAAATCATCAATCCGCTTCACTTATGATTAAAGTGTGTTGAAGTGCTCTTGTATGCATGACGCATTCTGTATCCATTGTAGTTATTTGATTGACGCGGGAAACCAGAAGTGTCTCTATTCTGGAATACTTCTTAATAACAATACTTAATCCCTGTTTCCAGTTTTCAATATGTTATATCAAAACTTTGCAGCACTTTATCCCCCTTTTTTTTCGAAATGAAAAAAATGTGGTTGTTATCTACCTTGTGGGTAGGTATTTGAATATACTTTATATGAGAAACATTCTTAATTTTATTTTTAACGTGCTAATTGTTATCATAATCCTCGAGTACTTTAGTCGATCCTCATCTTAAATTAAAATGGCGACATCTAGATAACGGCTTGGAAGAACACCTATGCGCAATTTAGATGTTACAAGACGGAATTGATACTATTGTTATCTTAAAGAGATTATACTTTCGTGCTCGACTTTTGACTCCAATTTTGTGCACGTTTTTATTTCAAAGGTACGTTAGTTTACCTTATCCAGTGTTTGAATTATCTGGTTTAAATAAATAAATAAAATATTGGTCGATAATATTGAGGAGCCGTAGATATGAATAAGAATAAAATGAAAATAATATAATAAACCAAATATAATAAATGCTTGTTTTGTAAGAATCGGAACCGGGACTTTTTGTACGGCAGTTCAGTTCTCCATGAGTGCGCCACGGGATCTTGTTCCCGTTTGTTTTTATGTAGGTGTATTAAGTTGCGAACGAAACAATGTTTACATTCAAACTTTAACATAATCGTTGTTTTGAGTTTGACAAGTTTCAACCTGCGGTTATCAGTTTATTTGCATGAGATGCAATCGGCATTGTTCGGTCAATCCTCTGTCAGATATATGTATTGAGTTGCTCTGTACCAATTACATTGGTGTTTTCTTTCGAAGATATTTTGGCTTTAAGGTCTCGGGATTCCCCTGGTAAATAAGTCCGCGACAAATCCGGTCACGCATCCGTCTGCACATGATAGCCCTCCTGTACGAAGGGTGTTCCAGAAATTTCCACACAACAGGCAACACATGTATTTACTGTATCTTTTCCAACATATTTTGTAACGTTGTATATGGAATAGCTATGAGGGAATGTTCAACGTGTTTCTGGACGAATTACATAGTTTATTAAATAGTGTATAAATAAATATGTAGTTCACAAGTTTTCTTAGATTTGAGTGTCATATTATATCCGCGGAATACAAGACCTGACCCAGAAAGTTTGGACGACTGGCACGATTTATTCATTATTACTGTATGAAACTGTATATTGGATACGAGGGATGGTTAATGGTTTTTTCGGCAAATGAAGTAATTGGTTACGTATTGTGTAAATTTACAAATGGAATGTGAGAAGAAATAAGGCCATGACAATGAATATCCATGGCAGTTTATTCATTCTTTAGGATTACGGTGTCAATATATTCCGACAAATGGACATACGATATAGCAAGCTGTCACGCCATTATAATCTATACATGAGGCATCAGTTCCTAAAGGTAGTATCCGACAGTTTGGACCCAAAATAGTTTCATTAAAAACATCATAATAAATCATCGTTACCTGAACAGATCTCGCAAAATGTCGTTTATTGATGTCCTACACCTGTCGGAAAAGTGAACTATAACGTCTCAATCGTCATTTTTATTTGTATTTCCTATCTGAGCCACGCTGCACAGTTAGCTATTTTTAAACTAAGAAAACTACGTGACCACTTATGTTTTAGCTCATCCACATCCTCCGCTATGACGTCGATGTTATTTTTAGCAGGAATCCAAAACCTTCTTATTTATAGATTTATAAAAGACTGAACATTTATATGTTAATTAACGTGTTATACTCTGCCCTACAATTGAGATACTGTTGAAAATCATCAAAGCTTAGACTAAAGAATGTTGTGTGTGTTTTTTTTCTGCAGAAATTGTACACAAATACCCCGAAACAGAGGTCAGTTATTGTCACATATATTAGATATAGACAAACTGTCAGACCCCACCTTTAAGAAGTATTAGTCGCGATACAAAAAAGTGGCACAACGCTTTTTTAATATGGACATATCACTGCTGACTATTTTGAAATACAATAAATAGAAATCATGGTGATTGAACATTATAAAAAGGTAAATATTCATACAGTAAGCCTGTGAATCAGTTGATAGTACATGTATTGCCAATGTTAATAAATAAAATATCTTAATCGTGGGCAATGAATGGATTTTTTAAAGATCAGTATGTATTTACAACTTATGAAAACAAACGAATCACGTAACATATTTTATTTCGGTGTTCTTGTCTTTTTGTGCTTTGTCTTTATTGGATAAGGACAAAATAATGGAATGGAATAAACTGAATTGAGTGTGCTCGCCTTTATTTAACTAGGTACTATCGTCATCATCATCATCATCATTCATCGTCATCATCATTGTCATCCTCATGATGATGTCCGTGATGAATTTATACAACCTAAACACTTCAAGAAAACTAAAAGTCACATTTCTTAAATTTTGTTCATATTAATAACAATCTAACAAGCACTTAAAGCTGGTATTTGACAGTTTGAAATAAACATTTTTTTCTCAAATAACCAAATAAGTAATTGTTACTTGAAAAGGACCTGTAAAATGCTCTTCATTGATGCCCTAGATCGGCATGAACAGTTAAGCATAAATCGCAAATCGTCATTGCAAACTGGTGTTTTCTATCCGAGCCAGGCTGCGGAGATAGCTATTTTTAAACTTAGAAAGCCACGGAACCATATACTATTACGATTACGCTATATAGTCATCTGGGTAATCCGCTCTGACGTCGATATCTGTTTTTGGCAGAGACTCAATCTCGCTTTTTAAAGAGTCAGAACAAATGAATATTTAGAGTGTTTTTTTTTTGTTGTTGTTTTTTTTGGCAATTAGTAATGTCTAACAATACAGTTTGTAATCAGGATCGTCTTTATTAAGACTCAAGTATGGGTTTATGGGTCGGATACCACCTTTAACGTCAATCTCACATGTACTGACTATGTTTTAATCAATATCTAAGATGACCAGTTCAGCCATTCTTATGATACCAGTTTTATCGCCGTAGTTGGTCGTTGGTCAAATAAACAATCGGACAAATATCGCAAGATTACTAGTGTATAATTTTCAAATTCTATATATTTCTAGTACACTTGTTTTATCTTAATTTGGGGTTAAATTCCTCTTATACCTGTACATTACCTTCCAGCTTGGGTTCATCTATTGGTCACCCTACTATGTAAAGGGAAACTTCCTATCACTGACAGATATATAAGAGGCAGATAGTTTACGACCTCCTTTCATGTAAATAGAAAAGTCGGTAACAGCTTGTTAATGAACGAGGTCGGGTTGACCCGGAGTCGGTCAGTGTATATCGCTCAATTTCTGACTGGCGTGGAATATTAAACTATACCCAAGTAGTTTTGTAAGTAGAATCGCCGATTTGTAACTCCTTTAACCGCTTAGTCTCTCACCTCGTGGGTTCGAGTCTCGTTCGGGCGATGGGCTTGATGTGGGAAGATCTTCCAGCTGACTTGCGATGAGCCCGTGATTCTACCTAGACATTGGTCTGTTGTCTTCCTCCACCAAAATAGCAGGACGTCGCTATAGTGATCATAATTGGTTGCGGCGATTTTTTTAGAAAACATACAAAACAAAAACATTTTCGTAAGTTTGAAAATATGCCTAAACATGTTAGGTAACTGTAGGTGTTTACATGTGTTCAAATGATTTATAGTGCGTTTTCTGTATGCGAATGTGACCAGTTTTGAAGATTTTATTCAGTGGCAATTACGCAGTAGATTTGTAACCACTATTTTGAGAGAAAAAAATCTGTCAGCTGATTATGTAAATTAGCTTCAACATTTGCAATTGTAATTTTGTCCCTATATAAGTGGGGGCCTGTCGTTTCATGTTTTACTTAGTACTTTGAACGTGATAAAGTGTATGATTGTCCGTCTACAAATGGAAACGGCAGGGAACATATCATTTATATTGGGAAATATCGAGCTGTTGACATAAAGAACATTAAATTATAGAATGCTTTAATTAAACTTGCCAATGCCTTGGGTTTTATCCATAATGTATGCGGTATACAATTTTTTTTTAAAACCACGAAATAATCAGGCTTAGGAAAATAGTGTAGATCCGGATTAGCCATCTTCAGAGGAATTTTCTGATTATTAACTACACTATTTTTATATAAGCCCTAATAATTACGTTTTGTTACAAATAAAAGAAGATAACTAGCGAATACGTATCTGCTTATGACACATGTACTGGGCAACTGGTAAACATTCGAGTCATCGTTCACTTTAATGGGTGTTTCCGACAGTTTGGACCAAATATTTTTTTCTAAAATAATCAAATTAGTCATTGTTATCTGAAAAGGTCCTTCTAAATGCTGCTCATTGATGCCCTAGATCAGTGTGAACCGCGAAACATAAACCCCAAATTCCTTACTGCAAACAGGTATTTCCTATCTGAGCCACGCTGCAGAGATAGCTATTTGTAACTAAGAAAACCATGTGACAACTAACTTTTGAGGTTACGTTATATCGTCATCCGGGTAATCCGCTCTAAGGTCAATATCTATTTTTTAAAGATTCGGAATGAATGAGCTGTGAGCGTGTTTTATCGCGACTGGTCTAACAATATACATGTAAATAGTTTTCAAAACCGTCCTAACTTAGACTTAAGTATAGGTTTATGCAGAAAATATGCTCAAATTCCCCCAAAGCAGTGGTTAAGTATTGTTACATGAATTTGATATAGGCGAACTGTCGGATACCACTTTTATGGTCCTATGTGTGCGTGTGTGTGTGTGTGAGCGTGCGTGTGTGCGTGTGTGTGTGTGTTTGTGTGTGTGTGTGTGTGTGTACATGAAAGATTTTCTGCTAAAGCAGAATTAAGTTATAAAACAGTTTTTTAGCACACAATAAAATAAATATATATATATATATATATATATATATATATATATATATATATATATATATATATATATATATATATATATATATATATATATATATATATATATATATATATATATATTTGGGGAATATGTGATAGTGTGATGGGCAGTTTAAGGATGCGTGATCATTATTTTATTGTGTGCTAAATAAAACAGCTTTATAACCGACTTCTACTTTGGCAGAAAATCTTTCACCTGACCTGAAGAACTCCGTGTCACTGTAAGATTGAAGAGAGCATACTTGTAATCAGAATAAACCGATACAATCAATTAACAGTAACATCGTTGTTCTTTGTGTTATTGTTAGATGAAAGAAAGTATAGTAATCAGAAATTACAATAAAATCTATCACCGACTTCGACTTCAGGTCTTTTATACTTTTTTTTACGGAGTTTCTTCTATTCAGTAGTTACTTTAATGGAAGGACTTTATGAGTTTCATTGACAGACTGTGTTTTCAGCGGTTACTTTGGAAGCGATTACACTCGAAAAATGTATTTTCACCAAATATATTGACAGAAGGTCTTTAAGCGGTAATACGGGCAGAATGTATTTTCAGCGGTTGAATTGGCAGTACGTTTTTCAGTGGTTATACTTACAGAATGTATTTTCATTGCTTACATTGGCAGTACGTCTTTAAGCGGTCATACTTGCAGAATATATTTTCAGCGGTTTCATTGGCAGTACGTCTTTAAGCGGTTATACATGCAGAATATATTTTCAGCGGTTACATTGACAGTACGTCTTTAAGCGGTTATACATGCAGAATATATTTTCTGTGGTTACATTGGCAGTACGTCTTTAAGCGGTTATACATGCAGAATATATTTTCAGCGGTTACATTGGCAGTACGTCTTTAAGCGGTTATACATGCAGAATATATTTTCAGCGGTTTCATTGGCAGTACGTCTTTAAGCGGTTATACTTGCAGAATGTATTTTCAGCGGTTACATTGGCAGCACGTCTTTAAGCAGTAATACATGCAGCATATATTTTCAGCGGTTTCATTGGCAGTACGTCTTCAAGGGGTTATACTTGCAGAATGTATTTTCAGTGGTTACACTGGCAGTACGTCTTTAAGCGGTTATACTTGCAGCATATATTTTCAGCGGTTTCATTGGCAGTACGTCTTCAAGGGGTTATACTTGCAGAATGTATTTTCAGTGGTTACACTGGCAGTACGTCTTTAAGCGGTTATACTTGCAGAATATATTTTCAGCGGTTTCATTGGCAGTACGTCTTTAAGCGGTTATACATGCAGAATATATTTTCAGCGGTTACATTGACAGTACGTCTTTAAGCGGTTATACATGCAGAATATATTTTCAGCGGTTTCATTGGCAGTACGTCTTTAAGCGGTTATACATGCAGAATATATTTTCAGTGGTTACATTGGCAGTACGTCTTTAAGCGGTTATACATGCAGAATATATTTTCAGCGGTTACATTGGCAGTACGTCTTTAAGCGGTTATACTTGCAGAATGTATTTTCAGTGGCTACACTGGCAGTACGTCTTTAAGCGATTATACTTGCAGAATGTATTTTCAGTGGTTACATTGGCAGTACGTCTTTAAGCGGTTATACTTGCAGAATGTATTTTCAGCGGTTACATTGGCAGCACGTCTTTAAGCAGTAATACATGCAGCATATATTTTCAACGGTTTCATTGGCAGTACGTCTTCAAGGGGTTATACTTGCAGAATGTATTTTCAGTGGTTACATTGGCAGCACGTGTTTAAGCGGTTATACATGCAGAATATATTTTCAGCGGTTACATTGGCAGTACGTCTTCAAGCGGTTATACATGCAGAATGTATTTTCAGCGGTTACATTGGCAGTACGTCTTTAAGCGGTTATACTTGCAGAATATATTTTCAGCGGTTACATTGGCAGTACGTCTTTAAGCGGTTATACATGCAGAATGTATTTTCAGCGGTTACATTGACAGAACGTCTTTCAGCGGTTATACTTGCAGAATGTATTTTCAGCGGTTACATTGTCAGCACGTCTTTAGGCCGTTATACATGCAGAATATATTTTCAGCGGTTACATTGGCAGTACGTCTTTAAGCGGTTATACATGCAGAATATATTTTCAGCGGTTACATTAGCAGCACGTCTTTAAGCGGTTATACATGCAGAATATATTTTCAGCGGTTACATTGGCAGTACGTCTTTAAGCGGTTATACATGCAGAATATATTTTCAGCGGTTACATTGACAGAACGTCTTTCAGCGGTTATACTTGCAGAATATATTTTCAGCGGTTTCATTGGCAGTACGTCTTTAAGCGGTTATACATGCAGAAAATATTTTCAGCGGTTACATTGGCAGTACGTCTTTAAGCGGTTATACATGCAGAATATATTTTCAGCGGTTACATTGACAGTACGTCTTTCAGCAGTTATACTTGCAGAATATATTTTCAGCGGTTACATTGACAGAACGTCTTTCAGCGGTTATACTTGCAGAATATATTTTCAGCGGTTACATTGGCAGTACGTCTTTCAGCGGTTATACATGCAGAATATATTTTCAGCGGTTACATTGGCAGTACGTCTTTTATCGGTTATACATGCAGAAAATATTTTCAGCGGTTACATTGGCAGTACGTCTTTAAGCGGTTATACATGCAGAAAATATTTTCAGCGGTTACATTGGCAGTACGTCTTTAAGCGGTTATACATGCAGAATATATTTCCAGCGGTTACATTGACAGAACGTCTTTAAGCGGTTATACATGCAGAATATATTTTCAGCGGTTACATTGACAGTACGTCTTTAAGCGGTTATACATGCAGAATATATTTTCAGCGGTTACATTGGCAGTACGTCTTTCAGCGGTTATACATGCAGAATATATTTTCAGCGGTTACATTGACAGAACGTCTTTCAGCGGTTATACTTGCAGAGAATATTTTTAGCGGTTTCATTGGCAGTACGTCTTTAAGATGTTATACTTGCAGAATGTATTTTCAGTGGTTACTTTTACAAAACGTCTTTAAGCGGTTATAAGATTACTTGCAGAATGTATTTTAGCGGTTACTTTGACAGAGTGTATTTTCAGCGCTTTCTTTGACAGCAGGTCTTCAGGCGATTACAATTACAGAATGTATTTCCACCGAATACATTGACAAAAGTTCTTTACGCGGTTAGATTTGAAGAAAGTACTTTCGGCGGTTTCTTTGGCAGAGTGTATCTTCAGAGGTTACTTTGGAAGAGTGTAATTCCAGCGACTACAATGACATCGTGTATTTTCAGCGGCTACTTTGGCAGAGTATATGTTCAGCGGTTACATTGACAGAGTATATGTTCAGCGGTTACAGTGGCAGAGGTATATTCAGTTGTTACTTTGGAAGTAGATAATATCGGATAATGTGTTTTCGGGGATACCTTCTCTTTCAAAAGAGCTGTCTCTCTTAATGTCCCTTTATCATTGTTATTAGTTTTTTTTAGAAAGTATGCCTATTTCTCTCGTGGTTTTCTTAGTATAAAAATAGCTATCTCTGCAGCATGGCTCAGCTAGGAAATACATATTAGCATTGACGCGTGGAGATTTATGCTTCTCTGCATACACAGATGTAGGGCATTATTGAGCAGCATTTTTCAATACGTTTTCGTGTAAGAATGATCTATTTGGCTATTTGAGAAGAAACAGTTTGTCAACACTGTTAGATACCACCTTTAAGTATGGGTATCCCAGAACAGAAGATTTTAATATGTGTTTCACACATTAAATCCGATAAAGGAAGGGGATATGGTTGCGGGAAGTGGGCGGGTGGCGGGAGGTGTGGCTGAATTCCGGATGGTTTTACAAATAAAAATTGAGAATAGTTTACCATTGAAAATGTGTGTAAACTTAAATTTTTTATGTATAGTCACTTTATTTCCTCTTTTGTTCAATACCTCAGGTGACAAAGATATGTGCTGGGTGAGCAAAATAATTGGCTGGGTATCGATGCAGGACATACTAAGGAGCGACAGCGCTTTAAAAATTACACGCGTAAGTTTAATGTGTGCACAATTGTTAGTTGCTATTTGAGTCGTTTACACATCGGTTTTAGTGCGTAAGTGCACGTGGATATGTTCCATTGGATTTAAAATAACCAATAATATCTGGTTATTGCCTTTAGATGTAAGTTTTGTATTCATACATTTTTTAAATTGAGAACATCATCCTGAATTGGTTAACTTCTTTGAGACACGTATTTCTAAAGAGGCTTTATCTTCACTATCAACCTTCGGTCAACGCTTGACTGTCTACTTTTCACCCTGACCGGGACTCGAACTTTAACTTCTAGTGTTACAGTCGTTAAATAGATGGGATTCACATCAATGTGCTCGCATGGCCCGCTTTTTCGTGCCCAACCCTCAACTCAAATTTCAGTTATATTTATTTTGTATTTATATAAGGGGTTGTTTAGGTATGTAAAGAAAATATGCCATCCCTTTGAAAATACCGAAATGTGCATTAAAATAGTAGAAATTTTGCGTTTGCGGATTTTTAAAGGCGTATGCGCTGTGCCCGGTGCACATTTATTTAGATATGTTACGTAAAGATTACATTGTAATTATATAAACCTATAGATGCGAAGCAATTGTAATTACCTCTACGGCTTTGAACTATAGTAATTTCCATCGGATAAAAGCATAATACCATATGCCCAGATGGAATTATATTTTGTTTTAAAATTTATCTAAGCGACGAGTTTTACAGCCGAACTGCGCTGCGCCGGTAGTTTTCCTCAGACGTCTGATTTATAGTAGGGCGTCGTCAACATGAGTATAACGAGGTTGCAATCTGTCAAAAAACAAACCATACCAGGAAATGAATCCGAAATGAAATCTTATTAAAAGAGACAAGAGTCTCACTCTATCTGCAAGAACTCTACGGGAGATCATTAGCGAATGTTTAACTTAGGGCTGTAGCGCTACATATATTAAAACACTTACACTGGATCCAAGGGGGTGCGGGATGGGCGGATGCATCCTCCCACCAACCAGGTCAAAGAGTAGAGTTGTGAGAACACATACATGTAAGCTTTAAACATACTAAGCTTTTAAAGTAAATTTTGTCTGTTGAAGGCTAAGGTCGAAGTAAGGGTCTCTTATTGTGTGTGTGTGTGTGTGTGTGTGTGTGTGTGTGTGTGTGTGTGTGTGTGTGTGTGTGTGTGTGTGTGTGTGTGTGTGTGTGTGTGTGTGTGTGTGTGTGTGTGTGTGTGTTTGTGTGTGTAGTATTTACAGCGATAAAGCTGAATGGATCCGGATTCAAACACAACCACCACCAACATCACAAACTTAAGTCTAGGTTCTTTACTTATAGCTTCACGCGAAGATAACAGGAACTACTGATGTAGACTAAGTAATAACTAGTAAAGATACTGATCCGACAACTGGCAGCGGAGGACTTGTCCTTCTGTTTCTACGCTGTGTGCCTTTGTTTCCCAGCAGGCTAAGGGCCAAGAAATTCTGTCACAGATTTTCCGATGGAGATAAGTCCGGAAAATATCCGGTGGTCACGCGTTCATATGATACAGTGAGTGATCCGGCGGACTTTGGAATACAGGAATTTGATCGTTATGGAACGACTGGATAATTTGTTAGACAATGCATAAGATTGTATATGGAATAGGATACGAGGGTAGTTCCAGAAGTTTTCGGGACGAATAACACAAACGTGTTAAAAATGTGTAAATTATATCGGAGGTATTTAGGATAGTTTTTAACTTAATGGTTATGTATTGTTTATAATTACACATGGAATAGGAAATATTTTCCAAACCTGTTCATGAATTTGTGTTTACTTAGATATGGTATGCGAGGTGTTTTCCACATTTTTCGGAGAGACTGGAATAATATGTTTCATAGTGTTTATGTTTTGTTTTTGTTTAAAAGGATACTGTTTTGTTGTTTCATAATCGATCGAGATTTTAGTAAAATATTTTCATATACACGTGAGTATCAACCGATACGTAGTGTAGTGTTTCGGATTCAACCCCGAGCTGTAACATACATGTACTTTAATTTGACATTCAACAGTTTGCTTATTTCTTATATATGTAATAACATCTTACTCATGCTCTGCGGGTACTCGTGAATTATTCCTGAATAAACTGATACTTTTGTTTTAGTTAAGACTGTTTACAAAATTACCTTTGTTGTTAGACGGTACAAAATGTGAAATATATCGCTCGAAATGTCTTTAATTTCCAAATTTATATATAAACACGGTGTTGTTTCAGCTTAATATAGATATCGACGACATCGCTGATTACTCATGTGATGTGTCATGTGTATCGTGATCTCAAAAGTAAGTGGTCACGTGGCTTTCTTCGTTTAAAAATAGCTCACCGAGCAGCGTGACACGGATAGGACATATTTTTTATAATGACAAGTGGGGTGTTAGGCTTTTCTTTTTACATGGATGTAGGGCACTAATAAACAGCATTTCTCGGGATCTCTTGATGTAACAATGATTTGTATGGTTGCATGACAGAGAGAGAGAGAGAGAGAGAGAGAGAGAGAGAGAGAGAGAGAGAGGAGAGAAGGAGAGAGAGAGAGAATGGGAAAAAGATAGAGAGAGAGAGAATGGTCCAAATTATCGGACACCACCTTGAAGTCATTTAAATGATCGTGGTTCAGCTCACCTAATGATGCTCAGGCAAATATCAGGGTAATTCCATCAATGTTCGGCCCGATGTCATAATAGGCGAGGTGTGGTATCAAGCCATGTATGCACAACGTGCTTTTAACATTGAAAGCAGCACTATTTATAATCCAAGTGGACACCGTTGTGATATAATTGAAGTATTGTTGGCTGGACTAAAAACCTAACAAACACATTAAACTATTCACTAAGAAAAAGGGTACTGTACCAGAAATTTAAAAAAAAGCACACGAGATTTTTATTTCAGTGTGATGGGCTGACTTCGAATATTCTTCTGATCACATGTTATGTATACTATAAATTAAATGAATATTAAATATTCATAACCAACTCGTGTGAACCTGGAGTAAATAGGATTGAAACATTCGTGGCCGTTCTAGTTAAATGATCTTGATTCATCCATATTTCATTACTAATACCATGTATCTGAAACAAATTGATCGCTGATCATGCATGCTACACTCCCACCTAAGGGGCGCCCGTGGCGTAGTAGTACACCCCCACCTAGGGGGTGCCCGTGGCGTAGTAGTACACTCCCACCTAGGGGGCGCCCGTGGCGTAGTAGTACACTCCCACCTAGGTGGCGCCGTGGCGTAGTAGTACACTTCCACCTAGGGGGCGCCCGTGGCGTAGTAGTAGAGTCGTCGATTTGTAACTACTGTCACCACGTGGGTTACAATCCCGATCGGGGCGAAATACTTTATGTGAAGGTCTTCCAGCTGACTTGCGGTGCGCCAGTGGTTCTACCCAGATATTTGTCTAGGGTCTTCCTCCACCAAAAGCTGGACGTTACTATAATGATCATAATTTGTCGCTGCAATGTATTTCAAAAACAAAACAAAACACTCCCACCATTCGATGGCTAGACGACATACCCGTATAATTTCAGACTAGTATGCAGGTGACTCGTGGTTTCAGCCGGGTGATTGTTTGTTCTATTTAATCCTCCCACGCATTTTTTTCTATTATTTTTCTTATCCTCAAATATACCCCCGCAAAAGTCTTGCGATCATAAATGTCAAGATTCTTATCGCAGATAAAATAAAGAGGTGTGTTATGTTTTGCACAAAGTGTTTGAATTAAAAATATTTTATTAGTCTGAAAACTATAGATAACTTTAATGATTCAGCAATAACTATGGAATCATTTTCTGTATTTTTTACGCAAGGCAGATAATTACCCGCATGCAAACGATAACATATATATGGTTATATATGGGACAATAATCCTGATTTATCCGAAGCGTTCCGACTGCGTTTTAATATATATAATATATATTATTTCAGATAATTCAGGATTATTGTCCCATTGTCGGAATGACCCGAGGAGTTCCGATTGATCTAAAACATACACATAGATATAATCGAAGCGCTGAAAAGCGCTTTTGTTCGGTAAACATTTAACTCTGTATTGTGTGTAAATAAATATTTTTCCGTGGTAAATCAAATGCACAACCCATTGGAATGCATGAAAGTTTTCAGCTGCAAAAACACCTCTTCTTAAAATGCAGATTATATATTGGGACAAAAATTATAACACAATCACGATCGATTATAGAAACTATTTTATTAAAAATAAAATGCTTTCTATATAATTGCATTTTTATTAAGAACATTAGCCTTAATAAACATGTGTTTCCTATCTAATCCACGCTGCACAGTTAGCTATTTCAAGCAAAGAAAACCACGTGACCTCTTACTTTTTAGATCAGGTTATATCATTCGGGTAATCCGCTCTGATGTCTATATCTATAACAGAAATCACTTTCGTACTTATTTATAGATTTGGAAAGTATGGACATGTTTAACGATTTTCCTCACGATATTTGCTATCTAAAATTTCAGGTAGTGTTCAAAATTGTCACCATGGACACTGAAGTACGAGTTTATGCAGAAAAACACACTTAATTCCTCCGAACAGGGATAAAATATATTCAAGTTTATTTGATATAGGCATACTGTTGACAACCACCTTTAATAACAGATTATTCCATTATTATTTCAGCATGCAAACGTATTTACCATTTCCTGGTGCATTTAATACCCACTAGCTTTATCTTTTGTCCTCTGCTTACAACTTGATGGTAATAAAATGTACTCATTAAGACTTTTCAGCCAATAAGTTACATGTAGGCCCTGATTTGGCAGGTTTAAACGGAAGTTAACCGGTCTGCATCGACATCATTTGCTTAAATCTGATCAAGAAGCTCGAAGAAGTATGCTTCGAGTTTAAAGGTGGTATCCAACAGTTTAGAACAGTTTTATTGGCTTATTTTTTGAATATCCAAATAAGTCTTTGTTTCCTGAAAAAGTCCTGCAAAATGCTGTACACCGATGCCTAGGATCTATGCGAACAGTGAAGCATAAAGTTTTTAAACTGAGAAATTATCGTCATCACATATTTGTTTAGAACTCTTTTAATCGTCGTCCTGAGTCGATATCTATTTTTTAGGGATTAATATCGTGCTTATTTACAGCGTTGGAAAGAATGGGCTTTTAGAGTGGTTTTCAAGATCTGTAATGTTTAACAATAAAGGTAATGTTCAAAGCCGTTTTCACTTAGATTAAGGCCCGGTCACACAGCCCTCCACGGGCGTATCGCGGCCGAATCACGGCCAAAAATTTCTGCCCGTGAAGCAGACGCTGTTGGACGCTTTGAGGTCGCGATAAAGACGCGATATAGCCGTACTTTACACGTCGTTGGCCGCGCGAAAAAGTTTTGGGCTTCCCAAAAATTTAGACGCGGGTAATCGCGGGCGGTACACGTGCTACACACGCGGTAAAGACGCGGTACAGACGCGGAACGAACGTGCTAGGACGTGCTACGGCCGCGGTTAAGACGTGGTTACACGCGGTAGGACGCGAAATTTTAGCGGGTAATCGCGGGTGGAGCACGGTCATAGCACGTTTGTCCGCGTCTGTACCGCGTTGTTATCACGTGCATTAGCGTGTGTACCGCGTGTAAGCACGGACAAACGCCTTTCTGTGTCTTGAGCGGTTATGATTTCTACAGCCCGGTTCGGCTGATTTATTATACCCGTGTTAGGCCGCGGTACCGCCGCGCTTCACCCGCGATAAGGACGCGGAACAGTCTGGGGTAAACCGCGGGTAAGCCAATTTTGCACATTTTCCACCACGGGCAACCGCGGGCAAAAAAAAATTTTTACCCGCGATACAGACGCGAAAGGCTGTGTGACCGGGCCTTTAAAGTAGGAGTGTATGCAGAAATTATACCAAAGTCCCCAAAAGCGGTCTTAAAAAAAGTTTCATCTATTTTATACGCAGAAATTATGCTCAAAGTCCCCAAAATGGTGGTAAGGTATTGTTACATCTATTTTATATATGTAAACTGACAGATACCGCCTTTAAATAGAGATAAATCTACGTTTTGAATATATGTTTTGTTCGTATATGTTTGGGCCACGTGTACGCAACTTAATCAAGCAAAATTAACCTAAAATACCCAACTGTCAAATAAACTTCTTTATTTTATTTTTAGCTTAGGAGTTTTAAAATAATCGACGAATCATACGCCAGCTGGTTTATACTGCAATAAAGTCAATGATTGAAACACGATTTTATAGCTGGAATGTGATACACCGCGGATGTAGTTTGTCATTTGGTATAAATTACATTTTCGTCCGTATTTATTGATATGGGATTGGCATAATTTAAAATATGTGAATACCATTGCAATTCATGCAACACTGTTTAAAAAGATCCTCTTCGCGAGAAATGTAATCTTCTTTTGATTACAAGGACACTTCCTTAAAGGTGGTAACCAACCGTTTGCCTAAATTTAATACACACGTCAATATCTATGATCCAGGTACGGGAGGCCCCGGGTTCAATCCCGGGCCGCGACATACCAAAGTCGTTTAAAATGGTAGTGGTATAGCTCCCTTGCTAATGCTCAAGCAAATATAAGGGTAGTTCCACGACTGGTTGGCCCGGAGTCAGGATAATGTGACTGGGTGTGGTATCATGCCAGGTGTTCACGGCATGCTATACACAGTGAAGGCAGCACTATATCTGCTTTAAGTGGACACCGTCTCCAGATAACTGAAATACTGTTGGTGGGACGATAAACCCAATAAACAAACAAACAAACAATATCTATAAACACTTACTTTATTGTTAGACTGTATAAATCGTGAGAAAAATACTCTAAATGTTCAGTCGTTCAAACGCTATTTTAAAGCGCGATAGTGGTATCTGCTAAAAATAAATATCGACGTCAGAGCGGATTACCCGGATGACTATACGAAAGTAAGATGTAACTTGGTTTTCTAAGTTTAAACATTGCTATCTCAGCAGCGTGGCTCGGATAGGAAACACCTGTTTGCAATGATGAGTCGTGATTTATCCTTGATTGTTCAACCAGAACTTTTGAATCAATAAAAAGCATTTTGCAGGACCTTTCCAGGAACCAATGACTTATTTGCTGGTTCGAGAGAAAAAAAATGGACCAAGCTGTCGAATACCACCCTTAAGTATTGTTAGCTACATCCGCGTTTAGGAAAAACAACGATTCTTTTTTCTTTACTGTAAGCTTATCAAAGGTGATCCGTGTTTGAGACAGTGGTCTCGCTCATTAATAGGTCTTACTTCTCCATGAACGTTATTTTTTTAAAGATTATTTGTTGATGTGTCTGCTATTGTATTAGTATTCTAAAATTAATAAAATATGCAGATTAGATATTAGTTTAAACATATTTTATTCTCACAATTGTATAAAACATTGTACATACACATTCACAAATATATAAAGTGAAAAGGATTTGAACGAAAGCTTAGCTTATGATGTTCATCTCCTGGATCATTATAAAAACATACAAGATAAAGAACACGTTTATACATAGTAAACATTGATACTGGACATCTTAGATGAAATATCATGGGGATTTCTAAAAACTAGATTAAGTGATATAGTGATAATCTATTATGAGTAGAAAAGATAGTGGTAATGTATAAGTATTATTGAAATTAGTGAGAACAAATATTGACTTGTGATAAATAGAGGTCTACCGTGTTTACTGCTGCATATCATGCTTGTCAAACCTTTTAGTTTCTATAATATACGTATGGACACAATTAAATATTGTACAATTTTGTGTATATGTCAGAGACGGGTTACCAAATAATAGCACATTAACGTCAACGTTAAACCCATCTAATGAGCTTAACATATTTTCACGTTGTAGTGTGTATAAGCGACATTCTAGAAGAAAGTGTTTGTTGGACTCGACAGCTCCGCATCTACACTTCGGACTAGACTCAACCCCTTTGGAAGAAAGGTGTTGCTTTAATGAGCTGCAATTGGTACGAAGTCGTGTATGAAGAATTTGGGCACGCCTGGTACCAAAGTTATAGAAAACCGGAACCTTCATTACGTCAAAATTTAGTAAAGATTTAAATAAACTTAGAGTTGGTGTATTTCGTAAGTGATGCGGCAACATATTCCATTCACGAATAACTGAAGGAAGGAAAGAATTATAATATGACGATGTTCTGGCAAAGATTCCAGGGATGTTGTCGGCGTTTCGTAATTGATAACGTTGGTTTACTGGAGTCGTAGGAATCAATGAAGTTAAATAACTAGGAGTTAGGCCATTAACCATCTTATAGAACAGTTTTAAACAATGCTTTCTTCGCCTAGTAGAAAGAGTTTCCCACCCAACCTCTTTCAAGAGTGTATTTATCCCTACTAGTTTTGTTGCCCCAGTAACAATACGGGCACATTCAATATTAATTTTTTCTAGCGCATCAGCTTCGTAATCCGCACATTTATACCAAATGACGTTAGCGTATTCTAGAATAGGTCGGATGTAAGATACGTAAATTGTTTCGAGGGCTTTGCGGTCTAGGGAGAATTTGTGTTTACGAAGAATATTTACACGCTGCCATGCTTTGGTTTTGACGTAATTAATATGATGGCTCCAAGAACAGTTGTTTGACAATAAGACACCAAGATGTTTATGCTCAGTGACTTCGGGAATCAATTGACCATACATTAAAAGGCGGGGGTGATTGTTGGTAGTCTTCTTGCGAGATATAATTAAAGATTCTGATTTGGATGGGTTGAAGTTTACCAGCCATTTTTGTGCCCACTTGCCTATTTTATTTATATCAGATTGTAAGTGATTTGCTGATGTTTCTGCATTGTCAGAAATTGTATAGAGACTAGTGTCGTCTGCGAAGAGATTTATATTGGATTCAATGCCGTCAACAACATCATTTATAAATATAAGAAAAAGCATTGGGCCCAATATAGAACCCTGCGGGACTCCAGCCTTAATTGATGCCCAGTCAGAAACTGCGCCAGGAAGGACGACTCTCTGTCGCCTTAACGACAAGTAGTCTTCATACCAATCTAAAAGAGGGCCCCTAATTCCCACAGCACTCAGTTTAGCGAGTAAGCCTTTATGCCAAACTTTATCAAAAGCCTTACTGATATCAAAAAAGACTGCTCTTACTTCTAGCCCATCGTCGAGTGCTTTGCAAAAGTTATTGTAGATTAAAGCAAGTTGATTAATAGTTGAGTCGCCGGGTATGAATCCAGATTGAAAAGGTGTAAAGAAATTAATACTACGGAGGTGGTTAAACGTGTGTTTGTAAACAAGACGTTCGAAAACCTTTTCCATTGTGTTAAGTAAAGATATCGGTCTATAATTATTTGGCAATGAAGCATCTCCTTTTTTAAAGACCGCTGTTACGTTTGCCTCTTTCCATATACTAGGGACTTTACCTAAACTTAAAGATTTATTAAACAGATCACACAAAGGAGAAGATAATTCATGTGCTAATTCGAGTAAAATTTTGTTGCTAATACCATCGGGCCCTGCTGCCTTTCCTAAAGTTAGTGATTTTAGTGTTTCTTCAACTTCATATGGAGTCAAAAGTATATATTCAAGTGACTCATCGTACTGGCTTAAGTCAGAGGGAATGGATTTATTAGTGTCATCAATATCAGTCTGACTTTGAAAGAAGTTATTTAATAGGTTTGCCTTTTCGAAGTCATTTGACGTTGGCATGCATAAAGACTGGTTTACTAATGGTGGTATTGAGTGTTTTGATGACTTATTTATAAATGAGTTTAATACTTTCCAGAATTCTTTAGATGAAGGCTTACAACTTTTCAAATTATTAGTCAGATTGATGTAATACTCGAATTTTGCTTTACGAATTAAAGCTACCGTTTCATTCCTAGTCTGTCTGAATTTCTGCCAGATATATTAGATATTAAATAAGTGTTTAATGTCAGATTTAATAATCATATGTTTGTCGCTGTGTGTACTGTGCGATTAAATTTAAATAAACAACATTTTCATCTGTGTTTGAAAGTGTATTTAGTATTCACTTTTCTGAACGAACTGTTTGCTAGTGATTTAACTGTTACTTATAATTTAAATTTATGTCCTGATAATTATTATTTTTGTGTATTCATAATTAAAATTTATGTAAATTTTTATACTTTATTTATTTTCAATTTTGTTTTTTTATTTTCAGACTACCCGTAGTTTAGTGGGAAAGCCAGTTTACACGATCTGGTATGTGGATGATAACAAGAAAATAATTGAAACCAGATTCTACCAAATCTCGGATTATCTCGGAGTTCAGCCCACACTTCTACACCGTTCACTGTGAAGGGTTTGATTTTAACCGTGGACTGACATGCCTGTACTCCACCCACATTCTACAGTTATTGGATTAATAGTGTGAAATACGGGTGTAAAATTAAAAGTCATTTTCAGTAAACTTCGGTGTGACACTTAGACAAAAAAAAAACAGGTGTGTGAGACATATTGAATGCACAAAACAATACAAGTAAATATAATATACTCGTGTTGTATTGTATATAAAAACAGTACGACAAAAATGATTAAACTTACGACATAAGGGAAGATACAGCACGAGTAAAATTATTAAACTTACGACATACTGGAAGATACAGTACGAGGACACGGTATCAGGAAAATTATTGAATTTACGTCATATGGGAAGACAATACGAGTAAAAAGTATAACTTACGATACAGGAAGTTACAGATACGTACTTGTGGCTAGTGGAAATATACGGAACGGTACAAGTTAAACTCGTAACATTTTTGAATAAATGAAACGATACCAGTAATAAACATAAACTATTGATACTGACATATCAGAGTATTTACAGGGCACTAGGAGTAGTATTCTAGTAGAATATGGGGGATTTCGAAACGATACAAGTAATATACTTGTGACATTTTAGAATATGCGAAACAACAAATTGATCCAAAAAGTGGAGAAGTTACATATTTTAAATGTTTAGGTGTGTACACCTTAAAATCTAAACCGATCTTGTATTAACCTGTCTACCTGTTTAGTTAATAGTTTGCGGGTCGGACCCTGACAGATAAATCAGGGTAGTGTTTTCCCCTCTCTATCCTAGTTTTCACATAATAGTGTCATATTTCAAGATCCCTGCCTTTCAATTTTAGCTCTATCGTTGTTACCACATTGCCTACTTTAAATGTTACCCATAACCTCCCTGGTGTAGGAAGTTGTGCACACGATAAAAAGTACAAGAAAAGTCGTTGATGCGGAGCATGAAAGGCGACGCAAAAAGTGGAAGAGTTAAACAGATTAAAGCAATGAGCGAGCAAGTAACAGACATTTGAAACGATTATGGTTTTTATTTGAAAGTTTTCAATAAACTATAAATCCTGAGAAAGGGTTTATAATCCTGAGACCAAAGAAAAGTTTAAAACAGAATAAAAAGCAAAATCCGGCACCATTTAATAGGTTTTCATGTGCTACATATGTAGAAAAGAAAGCAGCTTCTCATTACATAAATAAGTATCGTTCAGATAGTATTTTCTCGAACGTAGTGTGTGTGTGTTTTTTCCTTTCCCAATATGTTATTGATTTTTTTCAAAGTTATTTTGAAAGTTACAGACAAACAAATATAAATAAATATAAAAATAAAGAAATAAAATAGAACGCCGTTTAACGAATTCGGACCCGTATTTGTCAGGTTTAGAAAGTCCGCAAAACAAACTTTCCCCATGTGCAAATTTCAGTGAGCATTCCATATATATTCGTCGCGCTCGAGCGAGTCGCCAACAATAATTCTTCATAATTAAGTCAGTAACTGTTAACAATGAATCTATTGTTTGTAATAAAATGTCCCTTTTTGCGAAAATGTAACTGTTGCAAAGTAGGTGTATATTTATAAACCATTTTCGGTTAAAATCACACTACAACACTTTGAGTGTATATTTATTATTAGCAAAGAAAAGAAATTAGCAAAAGAAAGTGATATGTTTGGAGGGTGCTTCACTTTAAGTTGACATGATCTGACAAGTGTGTCCCTTATGAGTATTTTGGAAACGAAGGTCTGCAGTGTCGATGTATTGATATCCTCTGTCTACGTGAAGTACTTTCCCCATCGTTCATAATAGTCTGTTTCCTGTACGTGCCTTTCAAGAGAAGTGGAAGAAAATCGTCAACAATTCAGTATCGCGAACAAGTCAGTTAACTTCAGCCAACTTCGCGTTATCGTTCATCGTGACTGAAGCATAAACTCGAGCATCTTAATAATATGACATTGATTGGGCATACCGGAAAGTGACACTCAAACTCGGGCCACCTTTGTAAACATATACTTAGCAGACATTCTACCATAAGGGTCATCGGGAAAGACAACTAAAGTTGATCCCACTCGCAACGTCTCGATCGCTCCTGTGAAATATAGAAGTGCGGATATCGCCGAAGAGTGCCAAATGGATTTAAACCATCAGAGATATTGACTTGAATAACATTTGAGACATTAGAGAAAGTTGATATTTTAACTAACAGTAATTTCCTTCTCCACCCAAGTCATCACGAGGTCTTGCTTCCGGACATGTGATAATCGGCCTCCGATGTTTTTGCAGACTTCATTCAGTTCAAATCGACACTGACAAAAGTATTTCAACAACAACAACACGTGCTGTTTAAGTTCTAACAAAAAGAGTTGTAAACAGAAACACGTGTGCTTCTATTTACAGGAACAATATGTTTTAGTGAATTATTTGCAGTTTCTGTTTGGATTTGGACATTATAGACCTCCCAGAAAGTACAAAAGTACACCAAACTAGATTGACAAGATTTCTACTGGTCAACAAAAAGGGTGCCTCGCAATTTCAGCGGTGTGCACTTAAACAAATGTGATAGAGTTGGCAAGTAACTCGTTTCTTTAAACTAACCCAACTACAGTGTTAAACCAAATCTTCAATCATTCCAGAAAAACACGTTACAACAATGTCATTGTAAAACGTCTTGTTTGATCATCAGTGCAAGAGTGTACATTTTGGCAAGAAAACTCAGTTATCTGCATTTTTAGACCTTTATTTTCTGTTTCTATCAGCGAAACATTCAGGCACACAAAGGCGATGGACAACGGTACGTTAGAATCTGAGATGTCACTCGAAATCCTCGGCGACAATCGTACAAATCTTACAGAGCCTCTGGAGCATCTCAATGCAAGGTATGCCGAAGCTTTGCTGCCTTTGACTGTGACATTTGGAGTATTTACTTTTCTCGGATGTACTGGGAACCTAGTCATCCTGCTCGTTTTCTTTCTCAGTCGCGAGTACCGTCGAAACAACTTCAAAATATTTGTGCTGACCTTAGGCGTTATAGACTTTCTGACTTGCATCACCCTTATTCCAGCTGAAATGGTAAAACAGCGGCACTATTTCTCCTTCGGTGATGCGGTTTCGTGTAAGATAAAGTGTTTCTTCAATGTTTTTGGCGCTTCCGCATCCTGTTTAGCGTTTTTAGTCATATCAGTGGACAGATTTCGGAAGGTCGTCCAGCCAATGCGAAAACAACTCTCTCCGAAAGCTGCAATTATGATATTGTTCGTCGTGGCTGGAGTTTTTCCTGTAGTCCTTGCAATACCAAGTGCTATCATGTGCGGGATTGAAATCGCGAAGAAAAAGAATATATATGGCACATATACAAACGTGTTTATTTGTGCCACTGAGGAAGAATACAGATACTCAACACTCAGAGTTGCCTACAAATATGTTTTTATCTTACTCTTAGCTGTAATTTCATTTGCATACATGGTTTTATACTCGTTCGTCATGAGGGAAGTCATAAAACAGATCCGTTACATTGCACAGCAGCGAAAGAATTCCTCTTTCGAGGTGGTGTTCAGTTCCGATGTATATGAGCCGAACAGTATTCACGGGCATATTGATGACGTATGTATTACGTCACCGCAGAATTATACGCGTGTTAGCGACGGCAATATTCAGCCGCTGGTACGAAATGGGTCCACGCAGATCAGCATTAAAGAACCAGACTTAAAAAAGACGTCTAGACAGCCCAGTGCACGTAGTCTGAGAAGCATCAAGAGTCGTCTGCCGTTTGTTCAACGTCATCAGTTTCCGTCAAAGACATTAATTTGGTTTATATTGACATTAATCTTCATAATAACGTATGTGACGCATATTGTACTGTCACTACGCGTTGAAGAGGTTCTTACGATGTCTCCGTATGAGTTCTCGGACTATTCGTTTTTCTTTAGAATTTATTTCTTCAATCACATGATAAATCCCGTGGTTTATGCTATATTTGTAAAGAGGTTCAGGAGATCCTGTGTGAAGTTGATACCAAATATAAAAAAGAGGTTTGTGGATGCATGTACATGACCAATTAATTAATCCATATTCTTATGTGTGGTTCTAGTCTAAAACATCTCTTTTCATTGACAGACATTATTATTATTTATTATTTTTATTATTATTATTATTATTATTATTATTACTATTATAATTATTATTATTATCATTATTATTATTATTATTATTTTCGTTGTTGTTGCTATTATTGTTATTATTATGATTCATTATCTACAATCAAATTCTCTTTGGCGTTTTGTCTTTTGTTTAAATAAAATTTCTTTAATACATGTTTGTTTCTTATTGATCCTAGCCATTACACTATTACATTACATTAAATTACTATAGAAAAAGGGCACCCACTGGGCCACCAACGGGGCACCCACTGGGCCACCCACCGGGCATCCAGCGGGATCATCTAATTTCGAGCGGTTAAAAAACGCTGATCTGTAGGCCTTTACCCACTACATAATGGGTTCGAGATTTCCATCTTTAAGCTGAACAGCAATGAGAGGCATTAATGAATAGTCCCTGAATAAGGCTTTCATCGTTTTACTCGGTTTTTATGCTTGTGCTCTATGGAGTGTATATTCACTTTTCTGCCTTTTTGTAATACCCAGATTAGCCACCATCAACAAACACTTCCATTTTCTTTTTTAAATAACTTAACTCTAAAAGAATTTAAATGATTTGTAAACTTATAATATTTACGCAAAAAGTAAGAAGTTCACTGTCTTTAATTGCAATATCTACAAAAGAAGATGCGATCAAGTCCAAGAATTTCAACTAAAAGGACCTTACTGTTTGGAATACCCAGGCGCGTTTCTCCCATTACGCACTTTACGCACGTGCGTAACCTCCGCTCGAAAAATCGAAAATCTAAAAGTACCAAACACACTAAGAAAGTCGAAGCTTAACCCGGGTTAGGACTGATCTATATTATTTCCGTAGTTTCTTTGTTAAAAAATCTTATTACCACACCAATCAAGTTGAAATGGTTTAAAATGATTAAACTTATACACGTCAGTATTTTAGCATTCATATTTTGCGTTAAGTTTCTTCGCATGTGCGCATTGTACCTGTTATTCATTAGAAAAGAACCGAATATATTCAAAAGTATCATTACAAAGGTTATTTCCCTTGTAATTGTGCGTAATTTCAAAAACGGCCCAGATACGCGCCTGGGAATACCTCGGATATTAACTAACAAGGGAGACAATTTCCATTTCACCAATGTACCTCATTCACCATTGGTTATTCCCAGATATTATAAAATGGAACCTTCACCACTAGTTATCGTTGAGCGTCGTCAGTTGGACCTAAAATTCGCTGGTCTAGCATATAAACCAACTACTCGTATATCATTACAATTACACAAGTAATTTGAATAATTATTCAATTTTAAGATGACTCAATATCGAAATAGCCTTTCTTTTGAACTACGTTCATATCACGAAATCAACTTTGTCACGGTTGGATAAATGCGTGCATCTTCTACTTGGAAAGCCTTTGCGTAACCAGGGTGATGGGGGATGCCTCCCCTACCCCACCATATATAAGAGTAGTGTTGTGAAAACACATACATATAAGTTTAAAAAATACTAAGCTTTTAAAGTAAATTGTGTCTGTTGACTGCTTAGGTCGAAGTAACGGTCCCTTACTGTGTGTATATATCTAGTATTGAATGCGATAAAATTGAATGAGTCTTGATTTATATCACCCCCACCAAAATTGTCTGGATCCGCCCCTGTGTCTATCCCATAAATATAATAAAGTTAGTTTTAAACTGGTCAAAAGATGTGGGTTTCAAAGAGGGTTGTCTTAAGATTCTAAAAATCTAACTCCCTAGGTGTAGGACATCAATAAACAGCATTTTGCGAAATCGGTTCAGGAAGCAATGGTTTGTTTAATAAAAATATTTTTGTCCCAAAATGTCGGATACAATTTTTAGGACTATTGCTACACATCATGCTTCCAACAGCTGCATATCAATAGGGTAAAAAATACTCACAACTTAGAAATATATCTTCCCTTTTCTCTTTTTTGCAACTTGATACGTAATTCTTAACCCTGGGTTATTGCTTAAGTACGGAGTAGGGACAAAATCCTTCGATAACAAAATATTTCCTGTTAATTTCAGGAAAGGAAGACAAACTTCCTCCCGGATAAATCCCCTCTTGTAAATTATCCACATTTTGCATTAATGTTTACTTGATTCGCACAGTTAAGTCTAGTAAATGCTAATAAATAATAATATAGGAATTTTTCTGAAAAAAAAGGATTAACTTCAAGATATATTTTACAGTAAATGTTTCAACTCGAAGGGCAATGTGTTTGCCTATTTTGGCATATTTTGGCAGAATTCGAACCAGTTTTCAATAAAAGAAAGTTATGTTGCTAAATTTTCAGACTTTCAGGGGGTCAGTTTAATAAAACCATTAAAAACTATTAACCTTTGGTCCAGATACATGTCAGAACGCATCTCTCCGACATTTTAGAAACATTTTTTGGACCCCTATCCTAGAACATATATCATATTCGGTCTTCGCCCCCCACCTCCTCCCAGCTAAAAAGTTCTGGATCCGAGCCTGCTTCGATTGGGATGCAAGGTGAAAGACAATCGGAACAGCTCGGCTAATAAGGTATGCATCACCGAGGAGGAGTGCCGAAAAAGCTCGTAGGTGGGGCAATAGATACAGCCGAGAAATCCGGGCCTGAAAATAATAATGATGATAATACTAGTAATAATAATCAGTTCTGGTGGTGATGATAATGGTAATGATTGTAGTAGATGTGATGATGATGATGATGATGATGATGATGATGATGATGATGATGATGATGATGATGATGATGATCATCATCATCATCATCATCATGATCATGATGATGATGATGGATGGGGTTAGATGATGGTGGTTGGATTATTGTGGTGATGGTTGTAGTAGTTGTGGGGATGATGATGATGGTGGTGATGGTTGTGATGATGATGATGGTGGTGTTGGTTGGGATGATAATGGGGGTATTGGCGGTAGTGGTGGTGGTGGTTGGATGATGGTATTTGTATGGTTGTGGTTATGGTTGTGGTAGTTGTGGGAATTATGATGATGGTGATGGTAGCGGTTTAGATTGTGATGGATATGGTGATGGTTGTGGTAGTTGTGATGATGAAGATGATAATGATGATGATGATGATGATGATGGCGATGGTGATGGTGCTGGTTGTGGTAGTTGTGATGATGATCCAACAATTGCACAGAATGATTTTCATAAAACTGTATCGTGCGGTTGCGATGGTTGTTATTGTAATGGTCACGAGGTTGTGGATTGTTAATGATGATGACGATTTACGAGAACACCACTTACTAAAATTCAGCAAAACAAGAAAACAGTACGTCATTGTGTCGTGAATTGCTACTTCAAACTAAAGTATACATTGTTAACATAAACAACGTATATGTTAGAGGCACTTATGTAGTAAAAATGTTGTTATTGTACAAATCTATCCGATCTAGTAGAAAATGCCGAATGTATGTATGTTGTAATAAATACAGACTTAATTAACACAACAAAATAGTTGTGTACTTTAATGTAAACATGTATGCCAATTTCTAAGAGGATTATCCACCCAATTTTTAAATAAATGAATATTTTTGTTATGTAAAATTGGTATTGTAGGTGTGTCTTGCTTAGAAATAAGAAAACTGCAAATATTATGCTAAATCCTCTAGACGTGTTTTGCTATTGAGTATGTATTGGATAAAAGATATAGCACAAGACAAACCAACCAGACATGTTACTTGATTGTTTTAACCCAAACTTGTCCAAAGGTGTAATAAATTGTTACAAACCTAACACGTTCAAGACATTTTTCCCATTTTTTTGTTTGCTGTACTGCATTGCCAAAAGCTCTTGACAGACACAAGATTTTTTCAGAGTTGCCAAAAATGTTCTATAAGTATTTTGTAATCAAACTAAGCACAAATCATGCAATTAAAATTAATTTATTTACAAAAAATATATATAAATAAATAAGTAGATAGATAATAAATAAACAAATAAATAAATAAGTAAGTAAGCAAGTAAGTGAGTGAGTGAGTGAGTGAGTGAGTGAGTGAGTGAGTGAGTGAGTGAGTGAGTGAGTGAGTGAATGAGCGAGCGAGCGAGTGAGTGAGTGAGTAAGTAAGTAAGTAAGTAAACAAATAAATAAATAAATAAATAAAAGCTATACATGTTTCCCTCTTAATCTGGTAGATTGATGCAGAGATGATTATCAAAGTGAAAAGGTAGAAAGAAAAAAAGTTAACCATTCGCGCCCATACCGGGATTCGAACTCCCCGGTTTAGAATCATTTTAAGCCTTAAGCCGTTAATACTCTTCAGCTAGAGTTGCAGCATTACAATTGCTTTTCCTCATTGTCAGCATCAAATTCGTTGATTTCTTTGACGTTCTTCGGTTGATGAACCTGTTGGGCTGTTTCAAGTATCGTGGAGTCGTCTTTATAACGACACAAGTATGTGTTTATGCAAAAAGTATGGCACAATTCCCCAAAGCAGTGGTTAGATATTGGTAGATATATTTAATACATGTATATTAAATATAGGCAAACTTTCGGAAACCAAATTTAAGAACCTGACGCACAATATTGTATATTTGCACGGGTCGCTGCCTGGAGGCATAGCTTTGAACTATTTTCATTTTCTCAAATCAGAGTACAAAGATGGATTAATGAATCCAAGGGACTTTATAGAAATATGACATTAAAATAATAAGATAAATTCACTTAATATCTTCTTGCAAACATAACAAAAACGATTCACAGCTTAAATCTTTAAATAAATGAAAGTAGATTTGAGACTGTTACCTGTCAGCATTTTGATTCCAGACTGCATCTAAACCTTGACTTTGTAAGTTTTTTCTTTAAATGAAATTAAATGTTTTTAAATACAAATAGTTTTGCACATGACATTGTGATTTGTAACGCCATTATTATTAATAGCTATAGTGATAAACTTAAAACTAGGAAGGTCACGTGATAGCCTCTTAGGTTCACTAGGCCAGCTACATTTTTTTTTTAAAATTAACGTAGATATCAGCAGTTTACAATAGATATAAACGTATATTGACGGCCTAAGCTTAGCTATAAATAATGACTTTCAATTCGTTTGTCCTAGTAATTTCTGAATTTTCGGTAAGGAGCGATAACAAGATTGTACACTGTTCACTTTTTTCGTTAGTTTTCGTAAGAATCCGTGGGCTGACATCGAAACCTCGACCATTAAAATAATGTGGTAATATACCGAAGAAAACAGCAATTTATTCTTCTTCTCATAATCGCCTGCTAATAAAATTGGCGATCGAGTTCAGTATCACGACAATGTTCAAAGCAAAAGTTAAAAGTGTGGATCAAATTATTCTGACGACAAAGCCGTATTTTAAGCGGCAATTTACACTTTGTATTCGTAGCAATGATAGCAAAGTGTAAAATTTCAATTCATAGGCATCTACATTTGTTCAGTTAAGAGTCTTTCTGACACTAAAGTAGGTATCCGACAGTGTGGACCATATACTTTTTTCTCACATAACCAAATAAGTCATTGTTAAATGTTGTTCATTTATGCCCTAGATCTATGTGAAAAGTGAAGCATTACACCCCAATCGTCATTAACAACAGGTATTTTCTGTCTGAGCTACGTTGCAGAGATAGTTATTTTAAACTCAGATAATAACGTGACAACTTACTTTTGAGATAGTGTTATATCGTCATCTGGGTAGTCAGCGCTGACGTCAGCATCTATTTTTAGCAGAGAAGCTTATTTATAGATTTGGAAATAATGAATATTTAGAGTTATGTTGTTTTCTTTTTGCAATGTGTTCTGTCTCACATTAGGCAATGTTCAAAATCGTCTTTATTCAGACTAAAGTATAAGTTTATGCAAAAATTAAAATACATCTACAGAGATTGTGCAAAATATTGTTACGCGCAAAATATTGTTACGAGCATTTGGTAAAGGTAACGTGTCGGGGACCACCTTAAATCCGAGAGACAATTCACGACAAAATCATGCTTGGTTGTCCTACCAATAAGGTTTATTCTACTACAACTATTTGTTGCAATTTCTCAAGATGGCGTAAATGCAATTTTCTTTTTCTCCATGTTGCCTAAAGACATGGTCACATTATCACGTCTTCATAAAACGTGATTTATTTCTTGTATAAATAATAAGTGTGGATCAAATTTTACGTAAATGGTCACAACCAAAATATTGGTGCATGGTTTGGGTTTTTACTATAAAAAACTATGCAATGTCTAATTAAAATTCTTGTTATAATATAAAATGTGTGTGACAAAGCATTTTAATTTAAATCTAATTATATCTTGAAAACAAAACGTTAAAAAGGGATTACAAAAACATGATTACCACTAAGGAGCCAATCTTACATATCATATCATGTCTAGCTACGGCCCCTTGTTCGTTACTCTGACATTTACTCCTGCAACCATCATCTTAGATTTATCGTTTATTATTCGCACAGACACCCCTGCAACTATCATCCTACGAATAGTCACACAAACACCATGCAACCAACCTCCTATGCAGATTTATTGCCCGTTTCTCCAACATACAACCCTGCAACCATCCTCCTATGCAGAGTTATCGTTCGTTTCTCGTACATACACTCCTGCGACCATCCTCCTATGCGGAGTTATCGTTCGTTCCTCGTACATACACGCCTGCAACCATCCACCTACACAGAGTTTTCGTCCGTTCCTCGTGCCTACACCCCTGTAACCATCCACCTACACAGAGTTATCGTTCGTTCCTTGTGCCTACACCCCTGCAACCATCCAACTACACAGAGTTATCGTCCGTTCCTCGTGCATACACCCCTGCGACCATCCTCCTATGCAGAGTTATCGTCCGTTCCTCGTACATACACCCCTGCAACCATCCACCTACACAGAGTTTTCGTCCGTTCCTCGTGACTACACCCCTGCAACCATCCACCTACACAGAGTTATCGTCCGTTCCTTGTGCCTACACCCCTGCAACCATCCAACTACACAGAGTGATCGTCCGTTCCGCGTGCATACACCCCTGCAACCATCCAACTACACAGAGTTATCGTCCGTTCCTCGTACATACATCCCTGCAACCATCCAACTACACAGAGTTATCGTCCGTTCCTCGTGACTACACCCCTGCAACCATCCAACTACACAGAGTTATCGTCCGTTCCTCGTGCATACACCCCTGCAACCATCCAACTACACAGAGTTATCGTCCGTTCCTCGTGCATACACCCCTGCAACCATCCAACTACACAGAGTTATTGTCCTTTCCTCGTGCACACACCCCTGCAACCACCCTCCTATGCAGAGTTATGGTTACTCTCGCGTATATACCCGCAAAGATTCTTATACGCAAAGTTATATTCTGTTACCCGTACATAGACCTGCGCAACCATCCTTCTACGCAAAGTTATATTTTGTTACCCGCACATAGACCCGCGCAACCATCCTTCTACGCAAAGTTATATTTTGTTACCCGCACATAGACACCCGCAAAGATTCTTTTACGCAAAGTCATATTTTGTTACCCGTACATAGACCTGCGCAACCATCCTTTTACGCAAAGTTATATTTTGTTACCCGCACATAGACCTGCGCAACCATCCTTCTACGCAAAGTTATATTTTGTTACCCGCACATAGACCTGCGCAACCATCCTTCTACGCAAAGTTATATTTTGTTACCCGTACATAGACCCGCGCAATCATCCCTCTACGCAAAGTTATATTTTGTTACCCGCACATAGACCCGCGCAATCATCCCTCTACGCAAAGTTATATTTTGTTACCCGCACATAGACCCGCGCAATCATCCCTCTACGCAAAGTTATATTTTGTTACCCGCACATAGACCTGTGCAACCATCCTTCTACGCAACGTTATATTTTGTTACCCGCACATATACCCGCGCAACCATCCTTCTACGCAAAGTTATATTTTGTTAACCGCAAATAGACCCGCGCAACCATCCTTCTACGCAAAGTTATATTTTGTTACCCGTACATAGACCTGCGCAATCATCCTTCTACACAAAGTTATATTCTGTTACCCGCACATAGACCTGCGCAATCATCCTTCTACGCAACGTTATATTTTGTTACCCGCACATAGACCTGCGCCACCATCCTTCTACGCAAAGTTATATTTTGTTAACCGCAAATAGACCCGCGCAACCATCCTTCTACGCAACGTTATATTTTGTTACCCGCACATAGACCTGCGCAACCATCCTTCTACGCATAGTTATATGTTGTTACCCGCACATAGACCCGCGCAATCATCCTTTTACGCAAAGTTATTATTTGTTACCTGCACACAGACCTGCGCAACCATCCTTCTACGCATAGTTATATGTGGTTACCCGTACTTAGACCTGCGCCACCATCCTTCTACGCAACGTTATATTTTGTTACCCGCACATAGACCTGCGCAACCATCCTTCTACGCAAAATTATATTTTGTTACCCGCACATAGACCTGCGCAACCATCCTTCTACGCATAGTTATATTTTGTTACCCGCACATAGACCCGCGCAACCATCCTTCTACGCAGTTAATCTTGTTACCCGCACATAGACCCGCGCAACCATCCTTCTACGCAAAGTTATATTTTGTTACCCGCACATAGACCCGCGCAATCATCCTTCTATGCATAGTTGTATTTTGTTACCCGCACATAGACCTGCGCCACCATCCTTCTACGTAACGTTATATTTTGTTACCCGTACATAGACCCGCGCAACCATCCTTCTATGCATAGTTGTATTTTGTTACCCGCACATAGACCTGCGCAACCATCCTTCTACGCAAAGTTATATGTTGTTACCCGTACATAGACCTGCGCCACCATCCTTCTACGCAAAGTTATATTTTGTTACCCGCACATAGACCTGCGCAACCATCCTTCTACGCAAAGTTATATTTTGTTAACCGCACGTAGACATGGCAACCATCCTTCTACGCAAAGTTATCTGTTATACCCGTACATAGACCTGCGCAACCATCCTAATACCCAGAGTTATATTCGTTCCGATTACATATACCCTAGGCAACCATTCTCCAGCGTTATCGATCGTTACTGTCACATACACCCATGCGACCTTCCTCCTACGCAGAACTATTGTTCGTTACTGTCATATACATGTACATCCCTGCAACCATTATCCTACGGAAAGTTATCGTTCGTTACTGTCCCTTACATCCCTGCAACCATTATCCTACGGAAAGTTATCGTTCGTTACTGTCCCTTACATCCATGCAACCATTATCCTACGGAAAGTTATTGTTCGTTACTATTATTACAACCCTGCAACCATCCTTCGACGGGAAGTTATCGTTCGTTACTGTCACATTCATCCCTGCAACCATCCTCCTACGGAGGGTTATCGTTCGTTACTGTCACATACATCCCTGCAACCATACTCCTACTCAGAATAATTGTTTGTTGCTCCGGCATACATCGCTGCAACCATCATCCTACGGGGAGTTATCGTTCGTTACTGTCACAAACATCCCTGCAACCATCCTCCTACGGAGGGTTATCGTTCGTTACTGTCACATACATTCCTGCAACAATCATCCTACGGAGAGTTATCGTTCGTTACTGTCACATACATCCCTGCAACCATCCTCCTACGGAGGGTTATCGTTCGTTACTGTCACATACATCCCTGCTACCATCCTTCTACGGAGAGTTATCGTTCGTTACTGTCACATACATCCCTGCAACCTTCCATCTACGAAGAGTTATCGTTCGTTACTGTCACATACATCCCTGCAACCATCCTCCTACGGAGAGTTATCGTTCGTTACTGTCACATACATCCCTGCTTCCATCCTTCTACGAAGAGTTATCGTTCGTTACTGTCACATACATCCCTGCTACCATCCTCCTACGGAGGGTTATCGTTCGTTACTGTCACATACATCCCTGCAACCATCCTTCTACGAAGAGTTATCGTTCGTTACTGTCACATACATCCCTGCAACCATCCTCCTACGGAGAGTTATTGTTCGTTACTGTCACATACATCCCTGCTACCATCCTCCTACGGAGAGTTATCGTTCGTTACTGTCACATATATCCCTGCAACTATCCTCCTACGGAGAGTTATCGTTCGTTACTGTCACATACATCCCTGCAACCATCCTCCTACGGAGAGTTATCGTTCGTTACTGTCACATACATCCCTGCAACCAACCTTCTACGGAGAGTTATCGTTCGTTACTGTCATACATCCCTGCAACTATCCTCCTACGGAGAGTTATCGTTCGTTACTGTCACATACATCCCTGCAACCAACCTTCTACGGAGAGTTATCGTTCGTTACTGTCACATACATCCCTGCAACCATCCAACGCAAAGTTATCGTTCTTTACTCTTAGATATACCTCTGCTATCATCCACTAATGCAGTATTTTCGTTCCTTACTCCTACTTATCCCTGCAACAGGTTCATGGCTATGAGTGTCAGTATTTTTAACGTAAAAAAAGGTAAAGCGGTTTGTAATGTTTTTGTAGGTTCATATATATTTCACACTTCAAAATGAAATGAAAATATCTTGTTTTTTTTCTGACATTGTCATATTACTTAAATAATAAAACAATTACTTTGGTATTCTTGTCTGTACTTATATGCAAGGCATACACGAATATATACAATACAGCCGCATATATCAACGGTATTTGCTGCAAAAAGTAAATTATTTACTAACATAATTTAATTTGAAGATATAAAAATTCATCGTTATCACATTTATATTTCACAAGATAAGTGTGTAGCCAGCCAATTGGAGATTTCATTTAGCAAATTACGTTCCGGACGAAAAGTCTAAACGTTAAGATATCTTGTTTTGTTTTGGTATTGCTTAAATACTTGAACAATTACTTTGGTATTCTTTTCAGTACTTTATTGCAAGGCAGATAAGTGGGTCACGTGACCTAAAGGGTCCTAAGCCTGTGGCAAATGTTAATGTTACGAACCGACAACTTTCGAGAGTGGCTACTTAGGTGATTCAAGTGAACACATCCTTTTGACCAGAAGACTGTTGGTGAGACACCTATGTAGTCTCAAAACAGAGAACTTTGTTATGTTGTTTTATGCTTCTTATTTAACTGCTTTGAATTTTCAATTTTCTCCATTTTTATTAACACAACGATTTCTTAACCCCATTTAATAAGCAGAAATTTCTGGGGAAAAAATATCATATGTGACAAGAAGCAACACGATCTTTAATTAGTTGTTTCATGAGATCAAACCGAATTTCCATCTCGTCATCAAACCGAATTTCCATCTCGTCATCAAACCGAATTTCCATCTCGTCATCAAACCGAAATTTTCATCTCGTCATCAAACCGAATTTCCATCTCGTCATCAAACCAAATTTCCATCTCGTCATCAAACCGAATTTCCATCTCGTCATCGTCATCAAATCAAATTTCCATCTCGTCATTAAACCGAATTTCGATCTCGTCATCAAACCGAATTTCGATCTCGTCATCAAACCGAATTTCCATCTCGTCAGAAAAACCGAATTTCCATCTCGTCATCAAACCGAATTTCCATCTCGTCATCAAACCGATTTTCCATCTCGTCATCAAACCGAATTTCCATCTCGTCATCGTCATCGAACCAAATTTCCATCTCGTCATCAAACCAAATTTCCATCTCGTTATCAAACCGAATTTCCATCTCGTCATCAAACCGAATTTTCATCTCGTCATCAAACCAAATTTCCATCTCGTCATCAAACCAAATTTCCATCTCGTCATCAAACCGAATTTCCATCTCGTCGTCGTCATCAAACCAAATTTCCATCTCGTCATCAAACCGAATTTCCATCTCGTCATTAAACAAAATTTCCATCTCGTCAGAAAACCGAATTTTCATCTCGTCATCAAACCGAATTTCCATCTCGTCATCAAACCAAATTTCCATCTCGTCATCAAACCGAATTTCAATCTCGTCATCGTCATCAAACCAAATTTCCATCTCGTCATCAAACCGAATTTCGATCTCGTCATCAAACCGAATTTCCATCTCGTCAGAAAACCGAATTTCCATCTCGTCATCAAACCGAATTTCCATCTCGTCATCAAACCGATTTTCCATCTCGTCATCAAACCGAATTTCCATCTCGTCATCGTCATCAAACCAAATTTCCATCTCGTCATCAAACCAAATTTCCATCTCGTTATCAAACCGAATTTCCATCTCGTCATCAAACCGAATTTTCATCTCGTCATCAAACCAAATTTCCATCTCGTCATCAAACCAAATTTCCATCTCGTCATCAAACCGAATTTCCATCTCGTCGTCGTCATCAAACCAAATTTCCATCTCGTCATCAAACCGAATTTCCATCTCGTCATTAAACAAAATTTCCATCTCGTCAGAAAACCGAATTTCCATCTCGTCAGAAAACCGAATTTCCATCTCGTTATCAAACCAAATTTCCATCTCGTCATCAAACCGATTTCCATCTCGTCATCAAACTAAATTTCCATCTCGTCATCAAACCGAATTTCCATCTCGTCATCAAACCAAATTTCCATCTCGTCATCAAACCGATTTCCATCTCGTCATCAAACCAAATTTCCATCTCGTCATCAAACCGAATTTCCATCTCGTCATCGTCATCAAACCAAATTTCCATCTCGTCATCAAACCAAATTTCCATCTCGTCATTAAACCGATTTCTATCTCGTCATCAAACCGAATTTCCATCTCGTCATCAAACCGAAATTCCATCTCGTCATCAAACCAAATATTTTTTCACCTCTTTCTCCGAGTGTCCTTTAAAGGTAGTATCCGTCAGTTTGACAAATTTTTTCTAACATGTGTAACAATATTTATTTCTGTTTGGGATGTTTGAACATAATTTCTGCAGAAAAAAATCGCACTTTAGTCTAACCTTTGGCGATTTTCAACAGTTTTCTCGACTTTAGGACAGTACAACTCGATAATCAACACTTAAATGTTCATTCTTTTCAAATTTATAAATAAGAACGATCGGGAGTCCCGCTAACAATAGACATCTCCGTCACAGCGGATGACGTGGATGAGCGGAAACATAGAGGTCACGTGGTTTTCTTAGTTTAAAAATAGCTAACTGTGCAGCGTGGCTCAGATAGGAAATACATGTTTGAAATGACAATTGTGGCTTTAGGGTTCATTTTTCAGACAGGTGTGGGGCATCAATAAACAGCTTTTTGTTCAGGTAACAATAGTTTATATTGTTTTATAAAACCGGTTTAAGCACCCCAGTCGGTCCATATTGCCGACTGATCGTTCCAAGGCGGTAACTGTCGGGTTTTCTCTTATTTTTAAATGACTCATAACGGATTTGTTTTCCCTTTAACATTTTGCGTGCATGTGAATACCTTGGTCCTGTGTCTTTTCACTTTTTGTATATGTTGCAATGCTCATAGGACTTTGTTTTATATATTCTTATTAGGAAAATATTTTTGGTCCAGACTGCAGGATACCACCTTTAAATTCTCCCATAAAATTATACACATGAATTTTAGGTACGTTTAATAAACTACTATCGTGGTATCAGCTTTGCTAAGGATGCACACACAAACTTATCTCCAACGTTCCAGAAATTCTATTCGCCACTCTAAAATACAATCTGATTCGCCTCTGGTGTCATTTATATCTGCAAGTTTATTGTATTTCCATTGCATGAGTTGAATTATAGATTACATTCGAAATAGTAAGTACAAATCTGTTTAGATTATTCTTAAATTCGACTTTCAACTTTAAAAGAAAATAGCCTGCAATTCGCCAATTCACCTCATATCTATCAATTGAGCCATGTCAGTAAATAAACTTGACATTTTCACGAAATCGCAATTTGACCAAACACTGCACAGCCATTAGCATACTTAAAATCGATTTTCCATATTCCTTTTTTATATCGAGGATAAAACCGACGACCATGTTACCTTGGAAACAAACATTACTTGACATTGTTACACATTGTTACACACAGAGTACTATTTGACCTTTAAAAAGATCTACGTTATTTTTGTACCTTAATAACACTACTTTGCTGACCTCTCGTGAAATACAATAGATCTGACTAATGAAAACCCACCAACTCCATGCTCTGTTTGGTTAAAAGCAAGCTATGAAATACAAAGATTTGCCAGTGAACTGAAAATAAAACTTAAACTTTGAAAATAACACTTTTAAGTAACTACTTCCTGACCACCCATCTGTTTACTAGTCTCGCGTTCAACCTAAAAGTAAAGTCATTTTATAAATCATGAAAAGTTTGCACAAAAATTTACCAAAGTTTGAATATAAGCGAAGTTAACACCGCACAACCATTTGTTTACTTTAAGTCCATTTTTTCCCGTTAGAATCGAGATAAAAAATGGCGGCTATGTTGCTCGAAAAACAATAAAATAATTCGTTCGTGATATTGTTTTATTATTGCGCATCGAGTATTCTTCATCCTTTAATACTTATGTACATCCACATTTCCAAAGATTGCAATCAGATTTACACGTTACTTTAAAGGTCTTAGTGTTGTTTGTTTGGAAATAAGTTTTATAGAAATTAATGAGCTGTTCGGAAGCATTTTATTCAGAGTAAACAGGCTGCATAAAATTCTTATTGAAAACTTGAGTGCAACCTGCAGAGTATAAAGCGCCAATGGAATTTTTAACTAAAATATTTGCATAAATTAAATAATACTTGCTTTTTTCAAGTGTAGTCTTTTATATCAACTGTTACCAGCAAGAAAACAAATTCACTCGAGAAAACATTATTTTGCTGACGAATCCTTGAAATGAAATTGAACTTACAACGTTTGAAACAATAAACATCCTCTATTTATCCCGCGCGTGATGTCACACGTCGTACAAAAGTCATAGTTTTGTATCGTTTGAGTAATACAAAAATGCCTTCAAGTATTTGAAATATTAAGTTTTGAAAATGCGGTCTTTGGTCGTTTCAATATACCGGCGAGTCTGAAACTCCATGCTGGTATTTTTGTGACGTTATTTTATATATTTTAAACGAAAGACAGCAGAGAGTCAAAACTCCATGAAGAGCATAGAAATAATAAAAATATAACTCATCACCTTTGGAAACACATTACCATTGTTGCTTTTTCTTTTTTCGGGTATATTTTTCTAGAAATAAATATTTTCACCACATATATTGTTTTGAAAAAAAATTTTTTTGACGGAGCACATCCCTTTAAAACGTATTTATGCGCGGTATTTGAAACATTCTTCGCTGAATTATCCCCCGGATAGTTCTATTTAGCAATATCCGTTAGGCCACTCTTAAGCATCTATCTATAAACGCCGCATCAACACCACTTCACTTTAACCGATACACAAAGGCATGCAAATGTGACGATTGGTATTCACACAACGCCCTTTTTTCAAAATGAAACAATGTTTTACGAATGAGCAAGTGAACTGTAAACATCATACCGAGTGAAAACTCATTAAGATAAAAATTGCAAAAATGGACAACATAACAGAAACGACCGATGCTTTAAATCAAAGGTTTGCGGATGCTTTATTACCGTGGACAATAACCCTCGGGGTGTTTTCTTTGGTAGGAATTCTCGGCAACGTCAGTGTAATTTTGTCATTTACCGTCGGGTGGAGGAACCGTAACAACACTTTCAGGATATTTTGCATCTCATTCGCAGTTGTCGATCTTCTAACGTCTGCGCTACTGTTTCCGTCTGAGATTACTCAACACAGACACTATTTTTCCTTCGACAACCACGCTCTGTGTAAATTGAAATGTTTGCTGAACACATGGACAGGCTGTGCTGCAAGTTTGACGCTTCTTATAATTTGCATCGACCGTTACAAGAAGATTTGCCGCCCACTAAGCCGGCAAATGTCACCGAAATTGGCCACCAAGCTTTGCATTGCCTTGTCATTTGTCACCCCCTTCGTGCTTAGTGTGCCTGCTGTCGTGATGTGTGGAACTTCGGTGTTCAACAAACCAAACGCGTACAACACCACTACGATAGCATACAGGTGTGGAACAGAGACCAAGTTTGAACGAAGCCTCGTACGCTTGATATACAAGTACGCATTGCTTCTTATTTTCGTGGCCATTTCACTGATCTGCATTCTTATGTATTGTCTGATTGGACGAACATTAATTCAGCAATGGCGATCATCGTCGGGTGTATCATTTAAGGTTAAGGCTTCATTCCACCACAAGGATTCATTGACGTCAGAGTCGGTCGAAAATACGATGTCTAGCGTTGCTGAAAACACCATTCATGCCATCAAGATAGATAATCTTGGAAATGCAAAAGGCAGTATCGTTAAGCAACAGTCAATAGACAAAACCGACGACCGTTTACCTGGCTCGCCGTTCAGTCCAGAAAATGACTCAAACGATAAAGACGTCAACGTAAAAGATTCTGCAGTCGAAAACCCGCTTCTGAAAACATCTGACGGCAAGCACGTCTCGCTGACTAAGCAAAATAGCGTAGTTGAGGCGTGTTTAAGTTCAGCTATTGGTCTAAAAAAATCACCGAAAAGACAAAGTTCCGCCGTCAGCTTCACCAAAAGCAGCAGATATATGCGACGGCAATCTTCCGGATTTGGTCTGTCACGATTTCCGTACAAGACAGTGATTTGGTTCATTTTGACGCTACTCTTTATCTCCACCTATCTGATGTTTCTTGTCATGTCTACCAAGGTGGCGAAGATGTACCTTGTGGAGCCTGGCATATTTGTCAGCAATATGGTTATGTACAGGTTTTACTATGTAAATAACGTTATCAATGCAATCATCTATTATCTATTTGATAAGAACTTTAGGCATTCCTTCAGCAGAATCATTCCAAATCTACGCAAGAAGTGGCGTAGAAGTTAAGTTATTTTAAAACTTTGGTCCAATGCGTAAATTAAATATGCTAAAGGATGTCATGTCGTTGATTTTGATAATTAATTTAACTAGAAACGTATGCTATCATTGCTACAGTCAGAACAATCCATTTAGAATATAATAGTTATAACTAAGAAACTTTTTGCAAAGTTGGATTCGAAAATGTAGATCTACCAAGAAATTTTGAATGTATGAAATTGGATAGTATTGCTCTATTTATCCGTGTTTCAATTTGTGTCCTATTTTTATGTGTTTTTTAAAACTTTGATTCAATGATTTAGTCTGTTAATGAATGTTTCAATTTGACAACTTGAATTCAAGAATGTTGCTCTTTTAGTGCATGTTTCAGTTTGGATTCAATAATGTTGCTGTTAATTCATATTTCAGTTTGACATTGATAATTTCAAAATGTTATTCTGTAAATGCATGTTTCAGTTTGTAATTTTGGATTCAATAACGTTGCTCAGGTTTACCGTGTTTCAAGTCGTTAATTTAAGAGTTATCAAACGAGTTTTGTGCTTATTTCAAGTTTTCATGTTGATTTTACGAAGTTGTTTTGTTTTTCATGTGTCACTTTTGTTTTAACCACGCTTCTCCTAATATACACATATCAAATGTGAATTTGCATTCAGAGTTGCTATGTGATGCAAGATTCTATATATCAATCTAGACATTTTTATTTAAAAAACGCTGCTCTTGGTATGCAAATTATAATTTGCCAATGTGGGATAAACTCGGATGTTTTGTTAATATATATTTCATCTTTGAGTAAACACATTTCTGTCGTTATTGTTTAAGTATTTAAACATTTATTCAGTACGTTTCTCTTGGACCTGTCTTTATTTCTGTTTTGTAAATGCGACCGTTACAAGAAAGTTCTTATGCTGATGTCAATCTGCCCAGATTAGACCTGTTGTTGATTTTTTTCTGCTGCATCTTGTTTGAATGTTTGAGTCTTTCATTTTTTCTTAGCTTGTCTCAACCAAGTGTTGGTTAGAAGTGTTTCCGGTGATCATATCCTGCCTCTACAGCTTGTCGTTATCTCAAAAGGCCAGTCGATTGACTAGGCAAGCTTTATAAATACTTGACATAGAATGTCCTTAGGTTTATTTCATCAATAGGATCTTCTGCCCTAGATCAGGATTTTAGTACTTGACGCACGTAGGTTTCTTACGGTTTCCCCTCGAAGAAGATGTCTTAATGTCTTGAGAGATGTCATAAGTCATTCGACGAATTTGCCTATGAAAGGTTTGGAGACGAACAATAGTGATTGTCCAATTGTGCAGTTGATTTACGAAATATGGTCGGTTTCCTGGACTCTTTGTGTGAATTTTATTTGTAATGTGAGTCCTGAGCTACTTCGTGATAATCCCTTGCAAGAACTAAAAAAAAAACGTGTGTGGTGAATAATTATTTGAAAAAGTTGGTTGTATAAAACTTCATCAATTAAAATTGTGAAATACAAAAGTTGAACTTGTCAGAAAGAACGAGCCAGTACCAAGACAAACAGTATAAGAGGTAATTAGAATCGCATTTCATCGCATGCCGGTTTGCGTCGTGACTGTATCTATATCAATAAAAAGACAAGTGGTACAACAAGTAATAGGAGATATTTAAGACTATAGACATGAATGAGGAAACAGAGACTCCGGAAGAATTAAATGCTCGGTACGCATCGGCGTTGCTTCCTCTGACAGTGACATTTGGAACATTTACCGTGATCGGCGTCGTCGGAAATATTTTAGTCCTCCTTGTCTACTCCCTTGGTCGGGAATATCGAAACAACAACTTCCGCATCTTCGTAATTTGCCTTGCCGTTATAGACCTTCTTACATCCGCCTTCCTGCTCCCTGCAGAGATGATTAAACATCGAAACTTCTTCTCTTTCGAAAATTTGGCTATGTGTAAAATCAAATGCATGCTGAACGTCTGGGCAGGATGTGCCGCTGCGTTGACCTTATTAATCATATCCGTGGACAGGTTTAGGAAGGTATGTCAGCCTCTTAAGAAGCAAATCCCACCACGTATTGCATTGAAGCTGTGTTTAGCGTTTTCCTTTATCGTGCCGAGTGTTCTGTCAACTCCAGGTGCCATCATGTGTGGTATAAGACATACAAACAAGACAAACATCTACAACACAACGACAGAGATATATTTGTGCGAGACAGAAGATAAATACCAGGAAAGCATTCTAAGAAAAATATACAAATACACTTTCGTTATTCTACTTGTTGGCATCTCAGTCGTCTGTGTGGTTATGTATATTAGGATCGGCAGACAAATTGCGAGGCATTGGGGTTCCGTTCCCGGATCGTTTCGGAAAGATTCATCTAAAGAGTTCAACTCGGATTATTCCTCGGACACCTTTGGGAATCTCAGAACCGGTCAGAAATCTTTGGACAGAACTGCCAGTTCAGCATCAGACAACAACAGCGTTGCCAGTGGACTAACAAGCCCGATTGTGAAAACGCCTCTTTCGAAGATGGACAGCACAGGATCGACGAAGAAAGCTCCCTTTGTCAAACAAAACAGCACATTGTCAAGTGAAGGGGATGAGAAACCGAAGAACAAGGCAAAGTTTGTAAAGCAGGCGAGTTCGCTAAGCTTTACATTCTCCCAGGGAAGAAAGAGCAGCAACAAGCAGAGGACAATGAGTCGTCAAGGGTCTGGATTTGGCATGAGACAGTTCCCGTATAAGACATTGATTTGGTTTATTTTGACGGTCGTTTTCATACTCTGTTACCTGGTCTATATTGTGCTGTCAACCCGGGTGTCCACTCTGTACGCCAAGGAGCCGGTGCCTTTCACAATATTTACACTTTTCTTTCGGCTGTATTTCATCAATAATATTATAAATCCGATAGTTTACGCATTACTTGATAAAAAGTTTCGCTCATCTTGCAAAAACATTTGGCCAAATATTAAAAAGGCGTGCTGCGCGTAGGAATATTTCTTTCTTTTAATAAATAAGACATCAAAATAATTATACTAAATAATTAACCAATGGGGTATATTGGATGAAATGGACATAGTCTCCCTTGTTAGATAATATCCGAGGTATTCCAAACAGTAGATATGTCTTTGTAGTTGAAATTCTTGGACTTGCATTTAGTGATTATTCAGGGGAGGCTATTCATTAATAATGTCTCATTGTGTGACATTTTGTTATCTGATTACTGCCCATATACGTACATTTTATTGGCGGGACGTTATTGACTTTTAAACATTTTATGTGTATAAAAGTTGTTATACTTTCAATTCATATAATATTTTTGACGTTTTTAACTCGTGGGTTAGGTCTGTATAATTTTTAAATTATACACTTGTCTTCTTTGGAATTTGTGGTCGATTCCAAAAAAAATGAAAAAAAAAAGAAAAAGAAAATAAATAAAAAAAAATCCTATACTTTTGAGACGTTTCCTTTAATATTACAAAATTTCGTATGTTTTATATACAACATCGGTTTATCATTCACTGTTTTGAACTCTTTTAACACTTTAACGGCGTATTTAAAACAGTCCGGAAAAACTAACTATGATTCGTCAGGAGTACGAACCGAGATTATATAATATATCAATTTGTTTTGTTTTGTTTTTTTTTTTGTTTATAAATGATTTTTTTTAAATGTTTATTTGCTTCTTGTTGCCATTATAAAATACTAAAAGGCTTTGTTTATGTATACTCCTTTAACTGCTTTGTGCTACCAATTTGCAATATTATCGAATAAAGTGTGTATGCAATATAAATTGGTCTCATTGAATTTAAATCATGCTTTAAATTTAATATTATCATTACCGACTTCATTATATTCATTATTTTTATAATAATAATAATGATAATAATAATAATAATAATAATAATAATAATAATAATAATAATAATAATAATTGAAATAAAACTATGAATAATACTTTAAATAAGAATATAATAATAATAATTATAATGATAATAATAATAATAATAATAAATATAATAATAATAATAATAATAATAATAATAATAATAATAATAAAATAATTATAATAATAAAAATAAGGATAATAATAATAATGATAATAATAATAATAATGATAATAATAATGATGATAATAATAATAATGATAATAATGGTAATAATAATAATAATAATAATAATAATGGTAATAATAATAATAATAATAATAAATAATAATAATAATTATAATAATAATAATAATAATAATAATAATAATAATAATAATAATAATGATAATAATAATGATAATAATGGTAATAATAATAATAATAATAATAATAATAATAATAATAATAAAAGCAATGATAATAACAATAAAAAAAAATAGAGAAACGTATGTATATGCTAATGTTTTAAGCCATTGTATTAAAAAATCGGGGGTGGGTGGTGGTGGACGGTTTACGGCGATCGTGTTGTCTGCAGATATTTAAAATTCCAGTTAACGGTCATTTTCGTGTTTCCGTTCGCATTTAAATAACAATAAACAGCTGTACAACATTGATTGATTGATTCAATTTATGTGTATTTAATTATTTTTGTGGTATTAACAGCTGCACTTTAAACTTATTAAACTTTATATATTTGTCTCCACGGAGTCCTAAAAAGTTGTTTTCCATCTTACGTTATACGTAAATATGTAAACATGAGATGTGTGTGGATGCGTGTGGATGCATGTGTGTGTGCGCGCGCGCTTGCGTGCGTGCGCGCGCGCGCGTGTGTATGTGTGTGTGTTGTGTGTGCGTGCGTGCGTGCGTGTGTGAATTCATCAATAGGGAGTTATCCCCAAATATTGTTTAAGTAATTCTGAGTTGTTTTTTAGACAATAGTAAACAATGGATTGGTAGTGATGCAATAATACGTTTATGGTCTAAGAAAAACAACTCTTACAATTACCTAGACACTTTTGCGGTTAACTCCCTTAACCTATTAGTAAATTTATTCACATTACTACGACATACTGGTATTACCGGTACAGTACAATTGCTTTGAATGGATGTAGCTAGGCATAATATTACGTATACGCACGGACTTGGAGCATGCCCCCCCCCCCCCCCCCCACAACCTCCCCCGGACAATTGTGTATGTGGTGGCTTCTGGGGGTATATAATATACAAAATATTGTGATACTTTTTCCAATAGAGAAGCTACTCAAATACATCGGTCAAATTTTTGGTCTAGACCATCTTCATATATGTAAAACTTAATCCACGATATTTATTAATACAAAATATACAAGAAATAATCACTAGTTTCTATGAGGCCGTCTCTTCAAGCAAAGTGTCAAAATTTAGAGAAAACAAAAATAAATCAGAACAGATTGGTTATTCTAGTGCAATAATTCGAATTAGTATAAAGCAAACCAAGGATCGTTCTTGGGGTCTCTAAGTTAGGGATTAGGGATTAGGGATTAGCCGGCATTTTTGTCGATACTGCGCAGCGACATTTCTATCATTATAGCACTGGGGCACTTATGAGGTGCCAAGGGACTGAACCTGGCCGGTCTATTATACTGACACCGACGAGTCAGGCGTAATGCTGTCCCCTTAGCCCTGAGCGTTAGGAGGGAAGCCACTACTACCAACTTTAAAGTCTTTGGTTTGACCCCGCCGGGGTTTGAACCCACGACCTCCCGATCCGCAAGCCGACGCTCTACCACCTGAGCTATTGCGGCCGGTCTCGCTAAGTTAGATTTTGGTTTCACAATATAACTAGAAAAAAAAACAATAGGAAAATCACTGACGATTTAGTGACGAATCGTCTCTCGGATTTATGTCAGTAAGTCCCTTGACTAAACGAATGCAAGTGCATGTGAAATAGCGACGTGTACGTGATGATCTGGTTGTTGTCTGTCGTTCTGTTTTGAGGCCGTCCACACATTCTGTGTTAGATGGTAATCTTAATGAATATATCATTGCAATTCCCGTGCGTCTTAAAGCAGGAACGGATCCAGGGTTGGGATGATGGGGGATGCATCCCCCCACCCCCACCCCCACCCAGGTAAAAGAGTAGAGCTGTGAAAACACACACATACTAAACTTCTTAAGTAATTTTTGTCTGCTGATTGCTTAGGTCGAAGTTAGGGTGTCTTATTGTTTACTGCGATAAAGTTGAATGGGTCTTGATTCATACACGGCCCCCACTTCCTACCAAAATTATTTAAATCCGACCCTGTCTTATAGATTAAGTGTTTATAATCAGTGTGTCCTCGCTTACTAAAACAATATGTGTATTTATTGCAGAAAAAAAGATTGTCAGTTTTTTATAGAAACACTTGCTCGTCATGACATGTATTTCGCAATCAACTTTAACTAAACAGATTCGTTGTTAAAAAATGAAAGTTTTGACTTGGAGTTTGTTTTCCGTGTACACATAAGTTTCGCATCAAGCGTGTTGGTTATTTTGTAGCAATTATCTTTATTGCAAGCTTGTCAAAAAAAGAAATAGCTGTGGTTTGAGATACAAATCTTGATCATGATGTTGATTCAACGAAAAATAGTGATCCCTTCAATATAGAAGGTGCCTATAACATACACTGCGCATGCTCAAAGAACTATGTATATATTAGCTAAATGTTAGGGTTTTTTAACCACTCCAGTTCTTTACAAGAAAAGTCGTTGACGCGAAGCTTCAAAGGCGACGCAAAAACTGGAAGATAAACTGAAAGGTAAACAGGTTAAAGCAATATTTGAGCAAAAAATAAAGACATATTTGGAAAGTTTTAGATATTTAAAGGTTTTGAATTGTAGTATAATAGAAAAAATCTCGACAAAAAGTATGTACAACGTATAGGTCTATTACTGAGACCATAGAATGGTTTAAAACAAAATAAAAGCAAAGCCCGACACCATTTAATAGGTCTTCCTAGAGATTACATATGTAGAAAAAAGGTGCCAAAATTACTATAATTAACAAGCATTAACAAGTGTACAAGCAGAAATTGCAGGAGCCCCACATTGCACAAATAATAATTGTTCCGATAGTATTTTTCTGGAACATAGTGTTATATTAACGAAGAACAGTGTTTAGTATTTCCTAAACTCAATAGTATTTTCTGGAAGATAGTTTTATGTATACAAATAGCAATGTTAAATATTTCCAAAACTTAACATTCTTCTTACATTTAAAGTGAAATGGATGAAGACAAACTGAGAGAATGAGTTAAGACAGAACGATCTAATATGTCTTTAATCCTGATGGAATAAATGTTGTAACAAAGCAATTTTACTACCTAAGTATGTGCTACTGTGGTTTATAATTACACACTGAGCTGAAATTAAGAATACATAAATTTCTGTCACATGAAAGGTAGTATATGTCATTCAATAGAGGAAAGAACTACAAAACTACAAAAATAATTAATCTTATTATCCAAGAAGGATATTACTTTCTAGTAAATATGGATTAAAGGACGTTATAATAAGTCCGAACATATTCTGTTATTTTTGGCAAAATGTTGCATTTAAGTCAGATTTTGCCATGCATACTCAATAGACCGTCCAGAACGAACTTTATCTGGCTATGGACTGTTTCTTTGCTAATAGGTAATCTCAATATGCATGCATGCAGTCCGAACATAGAAGGATATACCGACGAGCATTCATATCTACTTTCGTAAATAAGGGCGAAGAGAGTGTCTATGTACATTTACGTTTAACGTTTTTATATAAAAAAAATAAACCAAAATCTCTCGTTTTACCATGTTTTCATAAAAGTTACAGACACAAAAATTTAAAAAAGAAAATAAAAAGAACGCCGTATACCGAATTAGGACCCATATTTTATCAGGGTTAGAAGGGAGGTAAGCGTAAATGTGCACCGGTAGTAGTAGTTGTAGGGTGAAAGCCTAGGGTAAACAAAACCATTCGTCGTCGTACAAGACACACTTAATTACAATCGGAATTCCTCGAGTAATTCCATCCTCGGGACAATCATCCATCGGATGTGTCTGGTGCAACAATACTTACTGAAATCAAGATCATTTTGTTCGCCGGAGGTGGGAAGAAAAATATGACTAAAATGTAATTCGCACAAATCATAAACAATGCCATCGTTTGACAGCTGCGTGTCTGCTGCGCTGGGTAAATTAAAATTAAAGTATTTAACATTGAAGCCGCCACAAATTGAAATTTTACAGGAATCGTACTGTAGTGAGCTGTCATCAGAGCAGCCATCTTTGTTTTCACTTCTTTCACAAAAGTAGTCCCATTTAGGGATTTGGCCGAGGTGAACCGACTACCTACATACATCCGGGAGATGATTCGCGAATTATCCGAGGTGTTCCGATTGACTTATTAATATAAACTCTGTACAGGAGATCTCACAACAAAACAGTTTCTATTATATATAGTTTAAACAAAAATTTAAAACATTGAATCTTGCATTAACATATAATTACAATACTCAAGAGCCTTTTGCTGGAACAATGTATTCTTTAGCTGAGATATTTAATCTTTGAAGTCTATTCTATTTATGATAGTGAATGCAATGGAGAAAATGATAGTTATATAGAAAGGAATAAATATGTATTGAGCAAATTCAGTTCCCAGTTACAACAAATTTTATAGTTTCCTAGGCTGGCGGTAAATATATGTAATGAGAAATTATAATAATTTAACTCTTGTTCTGACGGTCAAGGAAATGACAGAAAATGAATACTATTACTTCTTTTTGCAGACATTTGCAATGAAAAAAGCAAAGTTTGATGCTTAAATGCTAAAGAAATACGATTCCTAGGAGCGTTTCTATCCGAGTTGACTGACAGAGAACCTCGTAGGAAAGCACAGCGCATAAGCATGTGGGTTAATTACAAGATCATGTACAGGCATCGATCATTCGCCTTTTGACATGTTGTATCAAACTTAAACACGATTCCCTAAAACGTTTAACAAATATAGCATAAACAACAGGATTGATCATGTGATTGAAGAAATAAATTCGAAAGAAAAATGAATAAACGGAAAGTTCGTACGGAGTCATTGTAATGACATTATCTACCTGTAATGAAAGTACAATATGCGTCACATATGTTATTATAAAGATTAACGTCAATAAAAACCATATTAGAGTTTTTGACGGAAACTGGTGACGTTGGACAAACGGCAAACGAATCTTGATGCTTCTTAAACTGCGTGAACTGGGTTGCCTGGATACTTTCGTTAGGTTTGGTTCTTTAATCTGTGCTGACCCGTTTTGCACAACCGGCTGAATATTGACGTCACTTGTACCCGTATATCGTGACGGGGACTGCATGTATACGTCATCAGCGTGCCCATGAATACTGTCCGGGTTGTATACGTCTGAACTGAACGCCACCTCAAAAGACGAGTTCCTCCGTTGCTGTGCAATGTAACGGAGCTGTTTTATGACTTCTCTCATGACAAACGAGTATAATACCACATATGCAAATGAGATAATAGCTAAAAGTAAGAGTAAAAGGAATTTGTAGGCGGTTCTGAGTTTCGAGTTTCTGTATTCCACCTCGGTTGCACATATAAACACGTCTGTGTTTGTGCCATATATATTCACCTTCTTGGCTGACTCAACCCCGCACATAATGGCACCTGGTATTGCAAGAAATACTGGAATTACTCCAGCGACAATGAACAGTGTCTTTATGGTAGCTTTTGGTGAAAGCTGTTTCTGCATAGGTTGAACAACCTGCCTAAATCTTTCAGCTGATATGACTAGTAATGCCAAACATGACGCGGATGCGCCAAGCACATTAAAAAAACACTTTATCTTACACATCATCGCGTCATGAAAGGAGAAAAAATGCTGCAGCTTGATCACTTCAGCAGGTATGAGCGCGATACAAGTCAGAAAGTCGATAAAGCCTAAGGTCAGCACAAATATCTTGAAGTTGTTCCAACGGTACTCGCGACTGAGAGAGAAGGCGAGCAGGATGACTAGGTTCCCAGTACATCCGAGAAAAGTAAATACTCCAAATGTCACAGTCAACGGCAGCAAAGCTTCGGCATACCTTGCATTGAGGTCCTCCAGAGTTTCTGTGAGGTTGGTGTCGTTGCTTACGACGACCGCGGGTGAAATTTCCGCTTCAAACTCATCGATGTCCATTGTCTTTGTTGTAGGTAACTTTCTAGTATTTCAGGCAATTATAAATAGAAACATATTTTAACATACAGCCCAAGTTTCTTCTCCAAAGACCCAAACCTAGACGTATAGTTGTTCATCCATTATTGTTTTAAATATGGATCTTTTAATAACTTTATTTCTCGAACGAATGTCGGGTTCAATCAGAAAGCTGTATTTATTTCACCTCAGTTAAATTATTTTCTTGGTCATATAAAACGCGTATTGGATTTAACACCGATAAATTTGGTTTAGCTTGTTAAGCATTTTGTTGATGTAACGTACTGTTATTGACAGCCTCTGTGGTGCATCCAGGTTACTGCAATGTGTTAGTTGTCCAAACAGACAACTGTAGTAGCTTGTCATGCTGTTATTGTACACAAGTCTCAGAATTTTGATGACAAAGTTTTGGTTTAAGTTTGAATTGCACGTTGTATTTTGAACTATTTTTTCCGATCAACTCTATTAATAAAATCTACTTAAAAGTCCACAGAAATACGAAAACATCCAAACATACCTCTAATGGTTATGTCTCCTAGTGGTTAAGATAATAAATTTCACTTCCTTAATTGTCTATCACGTGATACAAACAAATTTTCCAGATTGGGAATGATTCAAATTCATTCGTCACTTTCCGGTATTTCTCCCTCACAAAATCTTTTGGGAGTAAATTCGTTTGTTTATCCTAAATCTTCCGCGCCACTTTTTTGGTAAAATGTCTCCTAGTACATGTACGTATATGTTTATAAATATAACCAAGCCAGAGTCCCCCTTCCCGATGTATAGTGTGTATCTAATGGTTACAACTTCAACCATGAGGAAGTCATGAGGATTTTACTAGACTGCTTACGAGCGTGTTCCGCCACCATTGTCTTTTGTAGACTGTACACAGGAAACCGGCACTTTATGAATGTTGTCAAAAGAACTTAGTATAGATAGCGGGCATTATCACTGCATGAACACTGAAGATATGTGTTTGTAAAAATTCTAGGGTAAAGAAACTGATTTAAGTGAGATCCTTACAACTTAGCCCACTTACCTGATTTTTCAAGTTTTATTGACCGTTCCAAGGCGGTAACTGATGATTTTTCTTTATGTGTGTTATGTCTCGTCTCTTCTGTTTTTGTCACGTTTGCATTAACCTTGTTTGCCTTTGTATACTGGTAAATAAAATTTAAATATCTGTGAAAATTTAGATAGGACCTTAAAAATTTCTTATTTACCTTTTCTAAAATTCGATAATTTCTTTAGTATTATTTACATTTCACTTTTGACACTTTTGGCATATGACGTCATAGCATTGTATGACGTCATTAAATTGTTCTTATTAAACGTCAGCGCTTGTGCTTTTTTATTTCCAATTACTCTCTCATTTGGAGTTTTTTTTTCAGGTTGTCGGTGCAATAATCTACTGTACATATTGTACATGTGTTGATACTTTATTTTATAACAAGCTATTTTGTCTGTATATAAGTTCATTGTTTCTGTTTTAACTCCCATTGTAGGTGCTTACTGTTAGTTGTCTCACTTTGACGGGATATTTTGGATAAATACTATTTGATTGAAAAATCTTCAGGAAATACGAGTTTGGAGCGCTCCACAAACCAGGTTTAAGACCCCATTGATCCCTTTGCCGACTGACCGTTTCAGGACGGTAACTGCTGTTTGTTTGTTTTTTCTTTTTCTGTTATTTCTCGTCTTCGTGTTTTTGTCACATTTAGATTTACCCTGTTTGCATTTGCTTAAAGGTATTTTAGATTTAAACATCTGTGGAAATTTTGGTAGGACCTTTTCTTATTTAGCTATTAACAATAAGCGGTCCAGCTGTTTAAACAGAGAAGGGGGTCAAAACAGATCCACACGTACACTTTACTATTGAGTGTGTATTATTTTTTAACATTTTGGTATTTAGAACATTTAAGCATTTATAACTTTCTGCACCAGTGAGATTATAGGTAGAAAATACACCAAACTAGAAAATGCATCAAAAAGTTAATTTAAACAGCAGAGAACATGAAATGTGAAACTTCTGTTTCATTAGAGACAGTATATAGGGGCAATACAACCCATCTACATCTACTTTTTGGGCGGTGTCGCTTGCTTTCGAAATAAACTTTTTTATGCTTAAATCCATGTTGGTGTATTTGTTGGTATTGTGAATCATTATAAATTTGATTTTAACCAAAAGTTTACTTCTAAAAGGGTTATTTCAATAGTTGCTTGGCGTTACAGTCCTATTTGGAAAAAAAGCAAACAGCATTTTAAAAAGCATTTCACTGTTGTTGTTGTTTTTTAAATTCCGAACTATACGAAAAGAGGCGAATAGCACCGAAGAAGTCGAATTGTTAACGCCGCTAATGGTAATAGTGCACCTTTTCACTAGAGAATTCAAAGAAATGCAAAATTGATAGGTAATGTCCTGGACGTCTTTTCTTTCCTGAAATAAGCGATGTTTCTCAAGTGTCAACAATGTAAAGCAATAAATTCGAATATTAGTGTCTCTTGCTTTTAAATGCATCGCAGCGACCAATTATGATCGTTATAGCGAGGACCAGCTGTTTAAGTGGTGGAAGAACCAAGACTCATGTCTGGGTAGCCCAGACAAATATCTGGGTAACACAACCGGCGCACTGCAAGTCAGCTTGAAGGCATTTCCACATTAAGTCCTTGGCCCGAACGGGATTCGAACTATCGCGGTGCTAAGCAGTAAGAGTAGTTACAAATCCGCGACTCTACAACTTAGCAACGAGCGCCTCCCTTGGAATATACTTGTAAATGTTAAGCAAAAGCAAAAACAAAATACCTATACAGCAGGTAGTATTGAAGTCCATTAAAATGCGCAAAAAATGTCATTGACACAAATAGCTTTGTACGAGTAACGAATCATCAGCTCAAGTTTACATATACATGTATTTAAAGAAAAAAATACAAGAAAAGACATCGATAATATATATTATATGTAGGGATGGCAAAATTCACTCATTGCAGCATTCGAATGTTAGAATCATTTTATATCCGTTCGGAACAACTTTATAGATCCTATAAAACAAAGTTTAGCTGATATGATTGACGGAAAGCTATGAAAGAATATTGCAAACGGTTTTAAAAATTCATGATTTAAAGAAAGTTTTGTATCGATTTTCAATGTTAGTTACTTTCAGAATTTAACACCACCCCCCGTTATCGGCTGCTGTGAATAGCTTGAGTGAATTTTCCAGGTTGAACACTAGCACTGTGGATACATCTTATAGTTCATACGCGGCTGAAATAATGGAAACAATTATAATAATGTAATGACGTCATGACACTGTTTATTACCTGACCACCACAATTTAACGTATCTTAACTGGCAATATATGTGACTGTTAAACAATTAAAATGTGAACAATAACTGTTTAAGCAAGAAACAGTATGGCCTTCGTCGTTTTTTTGTTATAAGATTTCAGTAAAGTCCAAACAAATTTGTTAAAAGTTATCTTTGGAAAAGAATCTTACTTTATTTACCAAACTTTTGAATGTTAAAAATACATTCGACCATTTGGTGACCGTCCGAACGTTCGAACGTTTGCTTACAGACCTAATTATATGTGTAAAGGATACATTTTAGTACAAATAATCAAACAAACAAAAAGTTCTCAAAGAATATACAAAAGGTTGATGAGTGATAAGTCACTTAAAAATGTTATAGATTCCATGGGTTGGGGGTCATTTGAAATTTGTTTGAAGAATATATGACACAGTCCTATGAGCATTGTAACATATACCAAACCCTGAAAAGGCACAGGACAAAAGTAAAAATGTAAAATAAAAGTAGAGACCGATCTATTCAAATAAAAGTGTTCTAGCGCTGACGTTTTTCTTTGATATTTTATGACGAAAGTAGTGACGTCATTGAATCTTTTGTAAGCAGATAATGATACATTACAAACCACGGATTTCTTCATTTAGTTATCCTTAACGCATTGATGTGTGAACGGCCTCTTATAAATGTTTTAAAGCAGACTTGTATACCAACTTATTTCATTTGAGCCAATCATTTAAATCTCATTTTTTCTCATAATTTCGTGATACCTTCGGTATCTTAAAAGTTTTGTTTCAATGGCCAGTTATGTTTGCTTTCAACTCAGCATACGTAGGTTGTATCTTTATACTCCTAAACTTAAATTTTTCGAAGTAATCCTACTGGCCCTAAAGGCCGGTAGGCAACATTAAAATAGATGAACCTAGTAACTTATATTTTCCAAGACCGGTCGAAGATTGGAAATTGTATTAGCACCATCTTGGTAACAATCTGCCTCGCCTGAGTTCGTACATGGAAATACTTTATTGCGTTTTATCGTCTTTTCCATCAACTTTGCAACTTGCTTTAAGGGCGCCTTTTTTTTCGTTTTCGTCATTTATTGACATCCTGGTTTTACTATACAGCGAACTTCAATTTCATTACTTTTGTATGCGGTTTGTTCACGTTATGTAGTCTTTTAATGGATGTTTTTGCCCATTTGGCTTTAAAATATGTTTAAGATTGTAAACAGAAAATGAACTTCGTGTGATAACATAAATATTGGAGCCACTTGATATATACACAGTCATGTATTTAAGACACCAAAAAGTCGTGTTTGATTTTACAAAATGTAATGCATTCTTGACATTGAGTAGATATACGTAATGATATCCGAAAAAAAAACTTTCCATGATGAAAACCCAGAAGAATTTGTACAGGTAGAGAAATACGCACCACTCGCTTCCAGAACATGCTCGGACAAAAAAAAATCTGGTTTATTTTGCTATGGTGGAACAATATTTTCCGCGCCCACCTCAACTTACTAGTACATTAGTGTACTGGTAATTGCAGACATTGGAGATAGTTATTATATAACGCCACGTAAAAAAGGAAAAATGTATACAGAAAAAGAGACCATTGATGCTAAGAATACTTCTTCCTTTTATTAAAAATGATTTGCACTTTCCAAACAAAACATAGTTGATGGTTGCATTGTACATGTATCTGTTACTAATGACGCGTCTTTATGTCAAGTTTTATTTTCTCAAAAAAAAAAAAAAAAAAAACAGCACGCGTGTTTAGCTTTTATTTACGACTTCACTACCCACAAAACTGAACTCTGTTTAAGCATTATAAAAGGAGGTGTGACAAATGTATGAACACAGCATCAGCCATGATGACTTTTGTGTAAATCGAGAACCTGAATTATTAAATTAAGATGTATACATGTATTGTCATACAGCTATTTATGAAATAAAAATATATACATGTATTGCAAAGCAGCTGTTTATGAAATAAAGATGTATACATGAATTGTCATGCAGCTGTTTATGAAAGAAAGATGTATACATGTATTGCCATGCAGCTATTTATGAAATACAGATGTATACATGTTTTGTCATGCAGCTATTTATAAAATACAGATGTATACATGTATTGTCATGCAGCTATTTATGAAATACAGATGTATACATGTATTGTCATGCAGCTATTTATGAAATAAAGATGTATACATGTATTGTCATGCAGCTATTTATGAAATACAGATGTATACATGTATTGTCATGCAGCTATTTATGAAATACAGATGTATACATGTATTGTCATGCAGCTATTTATGAAATACAGATGTATACATGTATTGTCATGCAGCTATTTATGAAATACAGATGTATACATGTATTGTCATGCAGCTATTTATGAAAAGGCTAATTAGCTAGAAAGTCTGCTCCTGAATCATTTTTCAAAAACAATCTGAAAGAGAAAAAGTTCATTACATATATAAAAAGTTAAAAAAAACCTGTTTCTTTGTTACTTCGCCAGTTTTTGTATGTTCAAAAAATAAAATGTCAATATTGCTGTCTCTATGCGTGTTTCAATTTGTTTATTTGGATAAAACACTGTTGCTTTGTTAAAATATGTTTATTATTTGTTTGTTTTGCTTTTTATTCATTTTTTCATTTCGTCAATTAAGAGTCACAACGTGTATAATATTAATAGACAAATTATTTACCAATTTTGACATCTATGTGCTCCAAATAAGTTTTTTTTTTCTCAAATGTTTTCTAGTTTGTTGATCCTATTCATAGTTGTGTTAACACGTTAATTTGTCATTTATTAGTAAAATGCTCGTTTTAAGGCCATTCTTCCCGATTGCTAAGTTTATATTACTTATCACTTTTAATCCTTTTATGCATTAGATATCCCTTTTGTTTGTTTATTATATAAGTGTGAGATGAAGAGTCAATTTGTTTTTATTTTTCGTTTTTCTACTGAAAACACACGAAAATTACAATAAGATATTGTTCTTTTTATTATTTGCTAAACGTTTGCATTATAAACGAATAAAGTCCACTTAGAAGTACACGTTGTGTTGGGGTATCAGTCATTTTAAATCACCTTTAGAAGAGTATAAAAATTGGTTTCGTTAATTTAATTGCAAACAAGTTACCATGATGATTGTGTTGAAGTTGTTGTCTTTGTTGATGATGATTGTTTGGGGCGATAGCTAGAGAAAACATAAAAGTAGTTTTAAAAACTAATTTATCACATAACCTACCGCGCGAGCGTGAGGTAACACTCATGCGTTATTTTGGGTAATACACTAGTAAGTTATCGTAGTGTGACGTCATTAAGTATGTGTAGTGTATATTGCCATTTCCTGATCACTTTGCTGTCGCCGTTTTATGCATTTTGTTGGACAATTTCATTTCATTTAATAAAAAATAACATTTTCGCCGTAAACTAATATGTTCCTTTTTTTATCGAAAAGGGTCAAGTAAAGAGTGGAACTATTTTTGTGAGGATTCTCCCAAACCGAATTACTCATGTCAAGGCCTACTGTTTATACTATATAAAAATAATGCACTGTAAAAACAGCTGATGTTTTGGTTGTGAGGTAAATAAAATCTATTATTCGCGTTTATTAGATACTGAACATATTAAACGAGTTAGATGAAATGATACGAAGCGAGGCTGCCGACATGTTTAATATTTTCAGTATCTATTGAACGCTCATATCCGATCCTCTATATCTCACAATAGCTACTTCAAACTAGTTGCCGGAGTGAACTGTTTGATGTTTATAATCTTTGCACTTAACTTACTTGTATCAAAGCGTATAGGGAAATAAAATATCCCTTCATATTACAACAATTTATTATCATAAATACAGGTCTACAGTTCAACCTTTGTATCTAAAATTCTTTAACAAGATTTAAATTAAAACTAGAATTTAAAAAGACATAATCACAAAGCCAATACAGTGTATGATTTATTGTCTTCCTAGGCAGTAACAGTGGAGTTTTCTCTACTTTGTATTATGTCTAGTCACAGTGTTGTTACTTCTACAACTGCCCGGCATGTACTTTCCTTTGTCCTGTTCCTGCACAAACTTACGTAGCAGTACTTATAGGATTTTGTCGTATTTTCTTGTGTTTTTTAATTGAGTTCATAGTCCCACTAAAAGTATTTCAGTTTTCTGGAGACGGTGTCTACTTGCAGCAGGTATAGTGCTGCTTTCACTGTGTATAGCACTCCGTGAACACATGGCATGATACCACACACAGTCACATAATGCTGACACCGGGCCAACCAGTCGTGGAACTACCCTTATATTTGCTTGAGCATTAGCAAGAGAACTATACTACTGCCATTTTAAACGACTTTGGTATGTCGTGGCCCGGTTCGAACCCGGAGCCTCCTGTACCTAGAGCCGACACTCTCTACCGATTGCGCTACCAGGTCCAGTCTTACTATGTTATGGTTATGCTGTAACATTACCAAGAACAATACACACTTTTAGTGGAACAACATATCTGTACTAAGTTAAGCAGTTTAACTTAAGTTTTATGTTGTTTTTTGTTTTGTTTTTGTATGCATTTTTGTATGTCTGTAACATTGAAAATGACATTGAAAATAAACAATAAGATACTGAAAAAAATACTACGTTCGAGAAAAATACTATCTGAACAATACTTATTTGTGTGATGTGAGGATGCTGCACATGTGCATTTTCTGCTTGTACCCTTTAGTTTTATAGTTAAGTATAATAATTTTGCATTTTTTTTCTACATCGAACCCCGACCGGATCAAACCAAAGACTTTAAAGTTGGTAGTAGTGGCGTCCCTCCTAACGCTCGGGGCTAAAAGGACAACATTACGCCTGACTAGTCGGTGTCAGTATAATGGACCGGCCGGGTTCAGTCCCTGGGCACCTCATAAGTGCCCCTGTGCTATAATGATAGAAATGTCGCTGCACAGTATCGGCAAAAATGCCGGCAAATCCCAATCCCACTTCCGAAGTAGGGAGTGATCAGGGTAACATAATAGGAGTCATGAATATATATATAGAAGGCGAAAAAAGTAAAATCTCTGAATACACTGCCTGGTCATAAAACACCTACATCTTTGCATTTCTAAATAGGACTATCTTTAACTTTTTATGTTTCTAAAAACGCTCACACTCAAATTGTTGGCTAATTGCCTTTTTTTTTTCAAGAAATAAACATAAACAATTGCTCTCTTTACATATTTTCAAACATTCATGGATGTTGCCAAATTAGAAAACCTATCAACTGACTGGCATGTTAATACTTTGTGATGTGTCTTTACAAATTTAAATGCATGTTGCAGTAGTTATTATATGGCAACGTCCATGAACTTGTTCAAAGAGCCTCATCAACTTGCTCAAACATATCCATAAAAGAAAAACACAGAACCAGTTTGTTTGGTTATTGGGTTAACCGTCCCACCAACAGTATTTCAGTTATCTGGAGACGGTGTCCACTTGAAGCAGATATGGTGCTGCCTTCAATGAATATAGCATGCTGTAAACACCTGGCATGATACCACACCTAGTCAAATTTTCCCGACACCGGGCCGACCAATTGTGGAACTGCCCTTATATTTGCTTGAGCGAAGCAAAGGAGCTATACCACTTCCATTTTAACAACTTTGATATGTCATGGCCCGGAATCGAACCTGGTGCCTTCCGTATCCAGAGCCAATGCTCTACCGGTTGGCTTCCAGGTTCAGTTGAACCAGTTTGTATGTACCTATAAAACAACTATCAACTTACATCTAGCACAAGATGATTGCCGTTGTAAATGATATTGGTTACATTTTAGGTCAGAATAATGACAATAATACTTCACTTCTAAATACCAAGAAAATATTAAATATTTTAATTAGGTCACTACTTTCTTTTAACGATACCATAACTTAATCTAAGATAACGTTAGTGCTTGAAAAATTTTTTTTATTTACATGGATTTTTTTTTTATTGCTAGCATTAGAGAACCCCCCCCCCCCCCCGGAAGTGTAAGATCAGAGCTCTGTAAAACCAGTTTAAGCACCCCAGTGCACCCCAGTTAGTACCTTTTGCCGACTGAGCGTTCAAATGCTGTAGCTGTCGGGTTTGCTCTTTTTGTTCAATGACTCATCACAGATTTGTTCTTACTTTTACATCTGGTTTGCATGTGAATACCTTTGCCCTGTGTCTTTTCAAATTTTGGTAAATGCTGCAATAACCATAGGTACTTTGTCAGATTTCATTTTTAAAGTCTTATGAAATGGGACTAAAAACAAGCAAACAAAAAATTGAAAAGATTGATGTCAAACATGTATTATCACAACATGGTCAACGAAAGAAACTTGTCGAGGATAAAAGGCTTGATACATGTCTTACATAACAGTTAATATAAACTCGAGTGCTTATATAACAAACTTAAACTATTCCCTATTTTGGTTTATAAAAGGATGTGACACAAATCCATATGTTTCCTCCCATTTGTGTAGGTAATGAGACATAAGTGGATAGTTTCCATCGAAAAATAGGTCCTTTTAATTGGATTACTCAGAATTTATGCTTGTACTTTTTGGAGTGTATGCTTTTCTTGTGATACCAAGGTTAACCACAGTCAGCAAACACTTCAATTTCCTGGTTGAAGTAATCATCCCAGTAAGTATTTCAATAAATTTACAGCAGAAGTAAACAAATTATCTGTTTACAATTGCACTATCTGCAAAAGAACAGGCGATAAAGTCCAAGAATTCAAATAAAAGGACTTACATACTATTTGGACTACCTCGGATATTATCTAACAAGGGAGACAACTTTCATGTCACCAATGTACCTCCTTATTATATAGGTACTGTAGAAAAACATAACTTTCCAACATTTTTAACTAACAAGAATACATACAGCAGAAGTTGTTGAAGAAAAACAAAATTAGAACATGTGCTTGAGAATTTTGATAAAAATAAACAAATTTATAAAATAAAATCAGCACTATTTCTTACAAAAAATATATTAAAATACATGTACCTACCAACAAAGGAGATAATTTAAACCTTTGTTTCCTTTTGAAAATTGAAGAGTTTCATAACAGTGGCAACAAAAATTAAAATTGACTTTATGTGCTGTCTTAAGACAAGAATCTTTTATACTGACATTATTTTTAATCTTTAGGTACAAATTTCAGGGTCAATGATATTTGGATGGACGAGCAGACCCGTCAATAAAGTAGTTATGATGATGATTGCGTTACAATCTATAAATAAAGGTGTCATTCACCTGGCTATCACATCATACATGCTAAAAACTGGCAAAGACTTACACTTTTCACATTGATTTTTAAGATAAATAAACTGCTCCAAAGACATCAAGTTTACACTTAAAATGTTGAAAATTTACAAAAAAATCTTGGTTTGTACATGTTCAAGATTGTGAACATACTAATGTAACATAATAATTATTCATGATTTTTTTTCTTTTAGTGACTTACTGTAAGCATACTGTGTAAGACCCTTATCTATTAAATGTATTTAATGTGAGGTAAGTTCATATTTCAGAGATAATGATGTTAAATGCCGGTAACTTTATGCTCATAAATCTCATGTAATGAATTGTGATAGTTGGGTCAAATATCCAGAAATGTCAAGTAATGTTGAGTAATGTCAAGATATTGTTAAGTAGAAACCTTTTTAATTCTGAAATTGTTTTGCACAATATAATAACATTAATAAATCTGTACACAAAGTTGTTTTATTGTTTTATTCTGTTGTCGATCCTGAAACAATTAATGAGTCATGTTACCAATAGGGGAAAGTATACTTTTTTTCCAATTTTTACAGAAAAAAAAATCTCAAACAAGTTAAAGAGTCCTCATCTAAAACATGATTTTTTGTTTGTTTATGTTTTATTGGGTTTACTGTCCCACTAACAGTATTTCAGTTATCTGGAGAAGGTGTCCACTTGAAGCACATATAGTGCTGCCTTCACTGTGTATAGCATACCATGAACACCTGGTATGATACCACATCCAGTCACATTGTCATGAAACTGGGCAAATCAGTTGTGGAACTACCCGTATATTTGCTTGAGCGTTAGCAAGGGAGCTATACCACTACCATTTTTAACTACTTTGGTATGTCGCAGTCCAGGATCGAACCCGGGACCTCCCGTACCTGGAGCAGATGCTCTACCGATTGCGCTACGAGGTCCAGTGTGAAGATATTTTGTAAACAAATCTAAGGTTAAGTAAAATTATCATGAGCAGAGGTTCACAGACCCTAGTTCATTGGGGGAATAACATGTTTCTCACTTCCTGCAGTAATATTGCTATATGGTTGGTCAATAGATAGTTTCCACATAAGTTAAGATCCCTTATCTTGGCAGCCATCTTTGATGGCAACTTCAAGGGAATTTCAGATGAATTGTATAGAATTGGAATTTTTATTTTCTTGTTATTTCTTCAATTGTAGTCCAAAAATTAAAAGCTACACACCATTGGAAAGCTCTGGATATTCATATTTTGAAAAATACAATAAATGCACAAAGAATTAATACACAGAAATAAATAAAATTATTGGCTCATCCTTAAACAAAATGAACAGTGTATCTGTTTTGGTTGTATTTTTTTACCTTTTAAACTATCAAATTATATTTTTGATACTTAAAATACCCCAATAAAAGCTGTTAAAGTTAATTTCAGTAAAATAACAACACAGTGGTAAGCTTAATACAGCACATATTTCCAGATTTCAACCTGCATAAGCTACTGCCTTCAAAGATGGCTGACTTATACTGGGTTCTGCCTTCAAAGATGGCTGCCTTATACTGGGTTCTGCCTTCAAAGATGGCTGCCTTATACTGGGTTCTGCCTTCAAAGATGGCTGCCTTATACTGGGTTCTGCCTTCAAAGATGGCTGCCTTATACTGGGTTCTGCCTTCAAAGATGGCTGCCTTATACTGTCTTATCATTGCCTATGACATAACATGGAAACTACCTATATCAACCAAATTAAACTCTCCTGTTATATACAAGGGGTTTATGAACCCATTGCTTTAAGTGCAACAGTGCAACTAATAATTCACATACATGTAAACATGACAAAGATTAACAATCAATAACAAAACATATTTGAAATAATTCTATTATAACAATACTTTACAAACAAAGCACTCAAATGCCACATTGTATCTATGTCTATAGAAAGTAGTATGATGGGGTATTGCTTAGAAATAAATTGAAAAAGTATGCATTAAATAAAAAAAAATGGTGTATTATCTATGTCAGTGCGAATTCATAAGTTGAAGTAAGTATAGATAATGATAATTCAAAATAAGATATGCATGTAGAAAAATTTTTCATTTTATTTTTCAACCAATTACTCTCTATTTTTACCAATCATAATAAAATTTCTATATAGAATGTGTTAACCTATATTTAGCAATGAATGTAAAATGTTTTTTTCTCTCTCAAAATACACAGGCAGTCTGTCTTGCATCTATGTTCTGTCGCTTAGTATTGGCTAGATCCTTTCTATATTCATGACAGCTCATTTGCCATTTCTATACATCAAGGAGGTAGATTGACCTCCAGCTTTGCATTACATGCATTTGTGGAGCTGGGAACCACTTAAACAGCCAATGTAAACATTGATTTTAAAATTATGTTGCATGTGCCTAACAAAATTAAATGAAAGCCATTTTCTGTTGATGCCAATTAAGACACCTATTGACTCTTCAACAAATTCATACAGAATGCAAAATGTAATATTAAACACAAGTAACTACTGTACTTATAGGAAAAATCAAGTGGGCTACCTTTTATGTACTATCTGAAAGTATATGCTAAGGGAGAGAACTTATTGTACAGATTTTACAGATAACCAGCCTTGTCAATATCAGGGTTTCCACAAATTTTGGCTGGTAAAATTCCAGACTTTTTGAAAAAAAAATTGTTTAATTCCAGGTTTTTCCAAAGGGTTTTCATGGTTGCTGTATTCAGTTCTGTAGTCGGAACTGCACTTTAAAACCAGGTATTTTATCTTTAAAGTCATGCTTTGCAAATGAGTTGCATACTGAAGACTGGCTAGATCGCTGTTGTAAATGTTTACATCCATTATTGACAGCAAATTTACATTAAATCTCAGCAAACTTATGACAATTTTGTGACTAAAAAGGATTCACAAAAGTGCAACAGACATCGCGAAACATGATCAAATAAATGCTTAAAAAACAGTCCCATTTTATTTGCACGTTATGATAACAAATTGCTGATTTCGTACCAAAATCGGTTCATACTTTTCCTGAGTTTTTCCCGATTATCACAACAGAGAATAGAATTTTCAAAATTCCCAAGTTTTCCTGGTAGCGTAGGAACCATGCAATATACTTGTTACCAGACCCTTTTGGTGCCACATAAATAGCAGAGCAGATAGATATTGTCAGTGCCAAATAAATTCAGACATTTCCACAAAATCCCTAGTGACCCATTTCGAATTATTTTATTTATTAATTTTTAGAGATAATTACTGGGACATAAGTTAAATGCTCTTCTTGTCAATTAATGTAACTTTCTTATAAAATTTGTAATATAATAAAGTAGCATACTACAAATGTTGACCTAATATGGAAAAAAAATGTTTAAAAAAAGCTTGAAATATATTATTTTTGAAAGAAGCTATAGAAATTTTAAGTTATTACAGCTATTTTATGTAGGCAAACTGTTGATAATCTAAACATGTATGCTTTATGAGATAAGGATTTAAATGTCGTAACAATGTGAGTTCAGCACTCAGCAAGGCAGTCAAAAAATAGCTTTAAGTCACAAATTACATCTTTTTCTTTGCAGCTTCTTCGCAATAATGATTGTACCTGTGATATATTTCATGGCTTGATACTGGGCACATTGGTAGAAAAACCAGGAAACATCACAAAACTGCAACCTTAGCAGTTACAAATATACAAATTTTGCATCCAAAGGTTAATTACTGTTGTTTATGAGGACTTATTTGGGAAATGCCTTTAACAAGAGTTCATTTGCAAAATCTGTATCCATCAACACTGCATTAATATTTGTCCTTTTTTTTCAAAATGTGTACATGCAAGACCATATTTTCACCAAAAATACAGTGCATTTTATCAACTGTAGAAGTGAGTTTAGATGCAGAGAGTATTTATAAAGTCACCAACACAAAACATAAAAATTTTAAATATACTATAAACAAGCATTCATAGATGAAATTAATATTGCAATGCACATAAGTGTATGAATTGTATATCATAACTCACATTTACCCACCTAAGCTACTTAATGACACACAATGCACAATTTACATAAAATAACCCAAATATTTATGTACAAAAATTATTGTATGTTAAACTCAAGAAATATAATTCTGCCAGCTAGTAAAATGGAATTGCCTACAAAAATGTAGGTTAATATCCTGGTTTGAGCTGTGTATTTTGTAACAAGGAAGCTTTTAATGCAGAACATATTTTATCACATAACCTACCGCCTAGTGTGAGGTAACACTCATGCATTGTTTTTGGTATATCAATAGTTAGTTATCGTAGTGTGATGTCATTGTCGTAGTGTGACGTCATTAAGCATGTGTGGTGTATATTCCATTTCCTGATCACTTTGTTGTCGCCGGTTTTATGCATTTTGTTGGACAATTTCATTTTAGATGAAAGAGCCTCGTTTCGTATCATTTCATTCAACTCGTTTAGTATTTTCAGTACCTAATGACCACTCATATCAGGTCCTCTATTTCCGACTTTAAATATTTTCTTGTGTCATATGGATTAGCTGTGATACCTAGTGAATGCTTGTCATCAAGCTGGTGAACTGGTGTTTGGACACAGACTAGATATTTAGAGATAAGATGATCTGCATTGAAGTATTTGTTTGTAACAAAAACAGGTTGTCCTTTACAAGAGTGTGCCATAAGATCCACATTGTCCAATCCCATGTTTAACAATAGGGCCATGATGGTCCTTTATCGCTCACCTGAGGACACAGGGTTTACTAGGCTCATATCTGGCATCAAGTAATTAAGAGTAATTTATTTTAGAAATCTTTGGTGAAGATTGGACCATTAGTGTGGCCACTGGGCTGGTAACATTTTCTAGAAGTTTACCTAGTAACCTACTGAATCCACATGACCCACCTTAAAACATACGTAAGATTTATACTCGCAAACATTCTAGTCAAGTTTGGTGAAGATTGCGCTATCAATGTAGCCTCAAAGTGTTTTCACAAGGCTTTTTTTTTCTAAAATTTGTCCTAGTGACCTAGTTGTTGACCCCACATGACCTTGTTCCAAACTCACCCAAGATTTCTTGCAGGCAAAGATTTTGGCCATGTTTAGTAAAGAATTTGCTATAAATATGGCCTCTAGTGGTGTTAACAAGCTTTTTGTAAGATTTGACCTAGTAACCTACCTTTTGACTCGACATGACCCAATCATAAACTATTCCAAGATTTTAGGTAGGCAAACATTATGATCGATTTTGGTGAAGGTTGGGCCATTAATGGGGCCTCTAGTGTGTTCACAAGCTTTTTCTAAGATTTGACCTAGTGGCCTACTTTTTGACCCCACGTGACCCAATAAGGAATTCATTTAAGATTTCATGCAGACAAACATTCTGACCAAGTTTTATGAAAATTGGGCCATAAATGTGACCTCTTGTGTGTTCACATGCTTTTTCTAAGATTTAACCTAATGATCTACTTTTTGGACCCCACATGACCCAAAAAGAACTTATTCAAGATTTCATGCAGACAAACATTCTGACCAAGTTTAATGAAGATTTGACCATAAATGTCGCCTCTAGTGTGTTCACAGGTTTTTCCAAAAATTTGACGTTTTGTCCTAGTTTTTGACCCCAGGTGACCCAATAATGAACTCTTCCGAGATTTCATGCAGACAAACATTCTGACCCAGTTTGATTAAGATTGGATAAAAATTGTGGCCTCTAGCATGTTCACAAGCTATAATGTTTGAAGTGACGGGCGAAGGGGTATCAGAAAAGCTCACCTTAAGCACAACGTGCTCAGATGAGCTAAAAACTAGAATTTTATTTGACTGTGTTCGCAATGTCAAATCAGATTATCCGATTGTAAAAATCAGTATTTGGATGATTTTTTCTGTTTTGTTTTTTTGTTTCATTGCTCACATAACTTTGGTCATATTTGTAACATCAAACTAACTATTGGGAGAGGAAAACCCTAGTCCAATGTCTGAGCAGAACCACCAAGGCGCAGCTTGGCTGGAAAACCTCCAGACATGAAAGTTCTCACCCAAACTTGGACTCACACTCCACAGTGAGGGGCTACAAGTCATTAAGATGTCTTGCCGTAATTCGTGAAATAAGTAAAAAAATAAACATCTTCATAGAATCCCAGCTAAAAACCCCCTCACAGTAAAGTTGATACCATCTGGGACTAGAACAAATGCAGAAGAGACTCATGACCTCTTGGTCAGAGAAACCCATCATAATCTTGATATCAGCCTGCACTTACGTATGTTTGAACCTTTATGAAGGCTTGAGTTTTTCATAACTTTCCTCAATGAATGACTGTGTTCTGAAACAAAAGATACTCTTTTAGCGTTTTTGGTAACACTAGCGTTTCTACCTTCCTCAATCTCTGAGCACCTAAAGTGTTTCGAATCATACATCTACAATAGTGCTGCAACAACATAGGACCTTTTGATATGCTCCTATACCACATTAGCTTTGACACATGATCTTCTTCTGCTTGTTGTTGTTGCTGTTGTTGCAGTTGTTGCAGTTGCTGAAGCTGTTGCTGACGCTGATGAAGCTGTTGTGGATGAATATACTGTTGTTCCTCATACTGATGTCCAAAGTGTTGAAGTTGCAACTGAAGTCGTGGATTTAGAACAGGGTTTGAGTTCGGAAGTGATAAACCCAGACTGAGGGATTCGAGGCTTGGGAGGTTAACAAAGCATTGCACGAGTGTATGGAGTATTGTCATGTCATTATGCGGGCTCTGCATCTCACACTGTAATAAGGAATCTCCATGCTTGTTGGCAATAGTAAAGTTGGCCCCATAGGATAGCAATAACACGGCAGCCTCTGGTCGCCTTTCTTGGAACCGCGTGTCATTGAAGCAAACATAATGCAATGGGGTGTAGTTTTCTGAAAAACAATTGAGAGTAAACTGAATATAAATTGGAAGTTTTGCATTCAGGGAAAATAATTCTGTATAAACAATACTATACTATATTGCTATAACTAAAGTTATAGAGTATTGCAAACTTGTCAATGGAGCCAGTGCATCATACTCATGACCACTGAAATGTGGTTTAGGCCCTATAAGCATACTCGTGTAAAAATTCCTTTCCTACAATTGCTAATCCTTTCCACCATTTTAAGTTGCTTTCCACCCAATTCCACCAGAGAAACTGTGTAAGCTGTATTTACTACTTTTGACTGGTAAAATTCGTCAGTTAATTGTTGAATAATTCATACGTTGCATCAAATCTAGGTTGCTTTTTGCAATGTAAGTCAGAAATTAAGTTGTGACTAGATTCTGCTGAAACAATCAATAAAAATTCAAACCTGTATGTTGTGAAGTACACAACTATGTCCAGTTATGAGGATATCAGATTTTATCAAGATAATGGGATACATAGGTGAAATGGAAATTGTCTCGTTTGTTAGTTAATATCCAAGTATTCCAAACAGTAAGTAGTTCCTTTTATTTGGAATTCTTGGACTTTATCGCCTGTTCTTTTGTCATATTGCATTTACAAAAAGTGAAATTTCTTACTTTTGCATAATGTAAGCTTATAATTCATTAAAACTTATAGAGATATGTTTTATAAAGAAACTGGAAGTGTTTGTTGATGATGGTTAACCTGGGTATCTAAGAAAGGCAGACAAAGTCAACATATATTCCAAAGAGCACAAGCACAAAAACAGAGTAAAACAAATGAAAGGACCTCCTTGCTTTTAGGTATTATTCAGAGATACTTCATAATGTCTCTCATAGGGCCCATGTTATTGAAAAATAAGATTTCCACCTTAAATGACCTATAGCTGAGCCATATACAGAATAATTACAAAATTAGTCCAGTCCATTTTGACTTATAAATGACTATAATTGATATGTAGTGATAGTAAACACACCATTATTAGAGCAATG
>CM017569.1:44515835-44619600 GCA_007844125.1 Sinonovacula constricta | reverse complement strand
CAATTGCTTTGAATGGATGTAGCTAGGCATAATATTACGTATACGCACGGACTTGGAGCATGCCCCCCCCCCCCCCCCCCACAACCTCCCCCGGACAATTGTGTATGTGGTGGCTTCTGGGGTATATAATATACAAAAATTGTGATACTTTTTCCAATAGAGAAGCTACTCAAATACATCGGTCAAATTTTTGGTCTAGACCATCTTCATATATGTAAAACTTAATCCACGATATTTATTAATACAAAATACAAGAATAATCACTAGTTTCTATGAGGCCGTCTCTTCAAGCAAAGTGTCAAAATTTAGAGAAAACAAAAATAAATCAGAACAGATTGGTTATTCTAGTGCAATAATTCGAATTAGTATAAAGCAAACCAAGGATCGTTCTTGGGGTCTCTAAGTTAGGGATTAGGGATTAGGGATTAGCCGGCATTTTTGTCGATACTGCGCAGCGACATTTCTATCATTATAGCACTGGGGCACTTATGAGGTGCCAAGGGACTGAACCTGGCCGGTCTATTATACTGACACCGACGAGTCAGGCGTAATGCTGTCCCCTTAGCCCTGAGCGTTAGGAGGGAAGCCACTACTACCAACTTTAAAGTCTTTGGTTTGACCCCGCCGGGGTTTGAACCCACGACCTCCCGATCCGCAAGCCGACGCTCTACCACCTGAGCTATTGCGGCCGGTCTCGCTAAGTTAGATTTTGGTTTCACAATATAACTAGAAAAAAAACAATAGGAAAATCACTGACGATTTAGTGACGAATCTTCTCTCGGATTTATGTCAGTAAGTCCCTTGACTAAACATATGCAAGTGCATGTGAAATAGCGACGTGTACGTGATGATCTGGTTGTTGTCTGTCGTTCTGTTTTGAGGCCGTCCACACATTCTGTGTAAGATGGTAATCTTAATGAATATATCATTGCAATTCCCGTGCGTCTTAAAGCAGGAACGGATCCAAGGTTGGGATGATGGGGGATGCATCCCCCATCCCCCACCCCAACCAGGTGAAAGAGTAGAGCTGTGAAAACACACATATACTAAACTTTTAAAGTAATTTTTGTCTGCTGATTGCTTAGGTCGAAGTTAGGGTGTCTTATTGTTTACTGCGATAAAGTTGAATGGGTCTTGATTCATACACGGCCCCCACTTCCTACCAAAATTATTTAAATCCGACCCTGTCTTATAGATTAAGTGTTTATAATCAGTGTGTCCTCGCTTACTAAAACAATATGTGTATTTATTGCAGAAAAAAGATTGTCAGTTTTTATAGAAACACTTGCTCGTCATGACATGTATTCGCAATCAACTTTAACTAAACAGATTCGTTGTTAAAAAATGAAAGTTTTGACTTGGAGTTTGTTTTCCGTGTACACATAAGTTTCGCATCAAGCGTGTTGGTTTTTTGTAGCAATTATCTTTATTGCAAGCTTGTCAAAAAAGAAATAGTGTGGTTTGAGATACAAATCTTGATCATGATGTTGATTCAACGAAAAATAGTGATCCCTTCAATATAGAAGGTGCCTATAACATACACTGCGCATGCTCAAAGAACTATGTATATATTAGCTAAATGTTAGGGTTTTTTAACCACTCCAGTTCTTTACAAGAAAAGTCGTTGACGCGAAGCTTCAAAGGCGACGCAAAAACTGGAAGATAAACTGAAAGGTAAACAGGTTAAAGCAATATTTGAGCAAAAAATAAAGACATATTTGGAAAGTTTTAGATATTTAAAGGTTTTGAATTGTAGTATAATAGAAAAAATCTCGACAAAAAGTATGTACAACGTATAGGTCTATTACTGAGACCATAGAATGGTTTAAAACAAAATAAAAGCAAAGCCCGACACCATTTAATAGGTCTTCCTAGAGATTACATATGTAGAAAAAAGGTGCCAAAATTACTAATTAACAAGCATTAACAAGTGTACAAGCAGAAATTGCAGGAGCCCCACATTGCACAAATAATAATTGTTCCGATAGTATTTTTCTGGAACATAGTGTTTATTAACGAAGAACAGTGTTTAGTATTTCCTAAACTCAATAGTATTTTCTGGAAGATAGTTTTATGTATACAAATAGCAATGTTAAATATTTCCAAAACTTAACATTCTTCTTACATTTAAAGTGAAATGGATGAAGACAAACTGAGAGAATGAGTTAAGACAGAACGATCTAATATGTCTTTAATCCTGATGGAATAAATGTTGTAACAAAGCAATTTTACTACCTAAGTATGTGCTACTGTGGTTTATAATTACACACTGAGCTGAATTAAGAATACATAAATTTCTGTCACATGAAAGGTAGTATATGTCATTCAATAGAGGAAAGAACTACAAAACTACAAAAATAATTAATCTTATTATCCAAGAAGGATATTACTTTCTAGTAAATATGGATTAAAGGACGTTATAATAAGTCCGAACATATTCTGTTATTTTTGGCAAAATGTTGCATTTAAGTCAGATTTTGCCATGCATACTCAATAGACCGTCCAGAACGAACTTTATCTGGCTATGGACTGTTTCTTTGCTAATAGGTAATCTCAATATGCATGCATGCAGTCCGAACATAGAAGGATATACCGACGAGCATTCATATCTACTTTCGTAAATAAGGGCGAAGAGAGTGTCTATGTACATTTACGTTTAACGTTTTTATATAAAAAAAATAAACCAAAATCTCTCGTTTTACCATGTTTTCATAAAAGTTACAGACACAAAAATTTAAAAAAGAAAATAAAAGAACGCCGTATACCGAATTAGGACCCATATTTTATCAGGGTTAGAAGGGAGGTAAGCGTAAATGTGCACCGGTAGTAGTAGTTGTAGGGTGAAAGCCTAGGGTAAACAAAACCATTCGTCGTCGTACAAGACACACTTAATTACAATCGGAATTCCTCGAGTAATTCCATCCTCGGGACAATCATCCATCGGATGTGTCTGGTGCAACAATACTTACTGAAATCAAGATCATTTTGTTCGCCGGAGGTGGGAAGAAAAATATGACTAAAATGTAATTCGCACAAATCATAAACAATGCCATCGTTTGACAGCTGCGTGTCTGCTGCGCTGGGTAAATTAAAATTAAAGTATTTAACATTGAAGCCGCCACAAATTGAAATTTTACAGGAATCGTACTGTAGTGAGCTGTCATCAGAGCAGCCATCTTTGTTTTCACTTCTTCACAAAAGTAGTCCCATTTAGGGATTTGGCCGAGGTGAACCGACTACCTACATACATCCGGGAGATGATTCGCGAATTATCCGAGGTGTTCCGATTGACTTATTAATATAAACTCTGTACAGGAGATCTCACAACAAAACAGTTTCTATTATATATAGTTTAAACAACAAAAATTTAAAACATTGAATCTTGCATTAACATATAATTACAATACTCAAGAGCTTTTGCTGGAACAATGTATTCTTTAGCTGAGATATTTAATCTTTGAAGTCTATTCTATTTATGATAGTGAATGCAATGGAGAAAATGATAGTTATATAGAAAGGAATAATATGTATTGAGCAAATTCAGTTCCTAGTTACAACAAATTTTATAGTTTCCTAGGCTGGCGGTAATATATGTAATGAGAAATTTAATAATTTAACTCTTGTTCTGACGGTCAAGGAAATGACAGAAAATGAATACTATACTTCTTTTTGCAGACATTTGCAATGAAAAAAGCAAAGTTTGATGCTTAAATGCTAAAGAAATACGATTCCTAGGAGCGTTTCTATCCGAGTTGACTGACAGAGAACCTCGTAGGAAAGCACAGCGCATAAGCATGTGGGTTAATTACAAGATCATGTACAGGCATCGATCATTCGCCTTTTGACATGTTGTATCAAACTTAAACACGATTCCCTAAAACGTTTAACAAATATAGCATAAACAACAGGATTGATCATGTGATTGAAGAAATAAATTCGAAAGAAAAATGATAAACGGAAAGTTCGTACGGAGTCATTGTAATGACATTATCTACCTGTAATGAAAGTACAATATGCGTCACATATGTTATTATAAGATTAACGTCAATAAAAACCATATTAGAGTTTTTGACGGAAACTGGTGACGTTGGACAAACGGCAAACGAATCTTGATGCTTCTAAACTGCGTGAACTGGGTTGCCTGGATACTTTCGTTAGGTTTGGTTCTTTAATCTGTGCTGACCCGTTTTGCACAACCCGGCTGAATATTGACGTCACTTGTACCCGTATATCGTGACGGGGACTGCATGATACGTCATCAGCGTGCCCATGAATACTGTCCGGGTTGTATACGTCTGAACTGAACGCCACCTCAAAAGACGAGTTCCTCCGTTGCTGTGCAATGTAACGGAGCTGTTTTATGACTTCTCTCATGACAAACGAGTATAATACCACATATGCAAATGAGATAATAGCTAAAAGTAAGAGTAAAAGGAATTTGTAGGCGGTTCTGAGTTTCGAGTTTCTGTATTCCACCTCGGTTGCACATATAAACACGTCTGTGTTTGTGCCATATATATTCACCTTCTTGGCTGACTCAACCCCGCACATAATGGGCACCTGGTATTGCAAGAAATACTGGAATTACTCCAGCGACAATGAACAGTGTCTTTATGGTAGCTTTTGGTGAAAGCTGTTTCTGCATAGGTTGAACAACCTGCCTAAATCTTTCAGCTGATATGACTAGTAATGCCAAACATGACGCGGATGCGCCAAGCACATTAAAAAAACACTTATCTTACCACATCATCGCGTCATGAAAGGAGAAAAAATGGCTGCAGCTTGATCACTTCAGCAGGTATGAGCGCGATACAAGTCAGAAAGTCGATAAAGCCTAAGGTCAGCACAAATATCTTGAAGTTGTTCCAACGGTACTCGCGACTGAGAGAGAAGGCGAGCAGGATGACTAGGTTCCCAGTACATCCGAGAAAAGTAAATACCTCCAAATGTCACAGTCAACGGCAGCAAAGCTTCGGCATACCTTGCATTGAGGTCCTCCAGAGTTTCTGTGAGGTTGGTGTCGTTGCCTTACAGACGACCGCGGGTGAAATTTCCCGCTTCAAACTCATCGATGTCCATTGTCTTTGTTGTAGGTAACTTTCTAGTATTTCAGGCAATTATAAATAGAAACATATTTAACATACAGCCCAAGTTTCTTCTCCAAAGACCCAAACCTAGACGTATAGTTGTTCATTCCATTATTGTTTTAAATATGGATCTTTTAATAACTTTATTTCTCGAACGAATGTCGGGTTCAATCAGAAAGCTGTATTTATTTCACCTCAGTTAAATTATTTTCTTGGTCATATAAACGCGTATTGGATTTAACACCGATAAATTTGGTTTAGCTTGTTAAGCATTTTGTTTGATGTACGTACTGTTATTGACAGCCTCTGTGGTGCATCCAGGTTACTGCAATGTGTTAGTTCCAAACAGACAACTGTAGTAGCTTGTCATGCTGTTATTGTACACAAGTCTCAGAATTTTGATGACAAAGTTTTGGTTTAAGTTTGAATTGCACGTTGTATTTTGAACTATTTTTTCCGATCAACTCTATTATAAAATCTACTTAAAAGTCCACAGAAATACGAAAACATCCAAACATACCTCTAATGGTTATGTCTCCTAGTGGTTAAGATAATAAATTTCACTTCCTTAATTGTCTATCACGTGATACAAACAAATTTTCCAGATTGGGAATGTTCAAATTCATTCGTCACTTTCCGGTATTTCTCCCTCACAAAATCTTTTGGGAGTAAATTCGTTTGTTTATCCTAAATCTTCCGCGCCACTTTTTTGGTAAAATGTCTCCTAGTACATGTACGTATATGTTTATAAATATAACCAAGCCAGAGTCCCCCTTCCCGATGTATAGTGTGTATCTAATGGTTACAACTTCAACCATGAGGAAGTCATGAGGATTTTACTAGACTGCTTACGAGCGTGTTCCGCCACCATTGTCTTTTGTAGACTGTACACAGGAAACCGGCACTTTATGAATGTTGTCAAAAGAACTTAGTATAGATAGCGGGCATTATCACTGCATGAACACTGAAGATATGTGTTTGTAAAAATTCTAGGGTAAAGAAACTGATTTAAGTGAGATCCTTACAACTTAGCCCCTTACCTGATTTTTCAAGTTTTTTGACCGTTCCAAGGCGGAACTGATGATTTTTCTTTATGTGTGTTATGTCTCGTCTCTTCTGTTTTTGTCACGTTTGCATTACCTTGTTTGCCTTTGTATACTGGTAAATAAAATTTAAATATCTGTGAAAATTTAGATAGGACCTTAAAAATTTCTTATTTACCTTTTCTAAAATTCGATAATTTCTTTAGTATTATTTACACTTTGACACTTTTGGCATATGACGTCATAGCATTGTATGACGTCATTAAATTGTTCTTATTAACGTCAGCGCTTGTTGCTTTTTTATTTCCAATTACTCTCTCATTTGGAGTTTTTTTTTCAGGTTGTCGGTGCAATAATCTACTGTACATATTGTACATGTGTTGATACTTTATTTTATAACAAGCTATTTTGTCTGTATATAAGTTCATTGTTTCTGTTTTAACTCCCATTGTAGGTGCTTACTGTTAGTTGTCTCACTTTGACGGGATATTTTGGATAAATACTATTTGATTGAAAAATCTTCAGGAAATACGAGTTTGGAGCGCTCCACAAACCAGGTTTAAGACCCCATTGATCCCTTTGCCGACTGACCGTTTCAGGACGGTAACTGCTGTTTGTTTGTTTTTCTTTTTCTGTTATTTCTCGTCTTCGTGTTTTGTCACATTTAGATTTACCCTGTTTGCATTTGCTTAAAGGTATTTTAGATTTAAACATCTGTGGAAATTTTGGTAGGACCTTTTCTTATTTAGCTATTAACAATAAGCGGTCCAGCTGTTTAAACAGAGAAGGGGGTCAAAACAGATCCACACGTACACTTTACTATTGAGTGTGTATTATTTTTTAACATTTGGTATTTAGAACATTTAAGCATTTATAACTTTCTGCACCAGTGAGATTATAGGTAGAAAATACACCAAACTAGAAAATGCATCAAAAGTTAATTTAAACAGCAGAGAACATGAAATGTGAAACTTCTGTTTCATTAGAGACAGTATATAGGGGCAATACAACCCATCTACATCTACTTTTTGGGCGGTGTCGCTTGCTTTCGAAATAAACTTTTTTATGCTTAAATCCATGTTGATGTATTTGTTGGTATTGTGAATCATTATAAATTTGATTTTAACCAAAAGTTTACTTCTAAAAGGGTTATTTCAATAGTTGCTTGGCGTTACAGTCCTATTTGGAAAAAAAGCAAACAGCATTTTAAACAGCATTTCACTGTTGTTGTTTTTTAAATTCCGAACTATACGAAAAGAGGCGAATAGCACCGAAGAAGTCGAATTGTTAACGCCGCTAATGGTAATAGTGCACCTTTCACTAGAGAATTCAAAGAAATGCAAAATTGTTAGGTAATGTCCTGGACGTCTTTTCTTTCCTGAAATAAGCGATGTTTCTCAAGTGTCAACAATGTGAAGCAATAAATTCGAATATTAGTGTCTCTTGCTTTTAAATGCATCGCAGCGACCAATTATGATCGTTTATAGCGAGGACCAGCTGTTTAAGTGGTGGAAGAACCAAGACTCATGTCTGGGTAGCCCAGACAAATATCTGGGTAACACAACCGGCGCACTGCAAGTCAGCTTGAAGGCATTTCCACATTAAGTCCTTGGCCCGAACGGGATTCGAACTATCGCGGTGCTAAGCAGTAGTTACAAATCCGCGACTCTTCTACTTAGCCACGAGCGCCTCCCTTGAAAAATACTTGTAAATGTTAAGCAAAAGCAAAAACAAAATAACTATCCAGCAGGTAGTATTGAAGTCCATTAAAATGCGCAAAAAAATGTCATTGACACAAATAGCTTTGTACGAGTAAGAATCATCAGCTCAAGTTTACATATACATGTATTTAAAGAAAAAGTACAAGAAAAGACATCGATAATATATATTATATGTAGGGATGGCAAAAATTCACTCATTGCAGCATTCGAATGTTCGAATCATTTTATATCCGAACGTTCGGAACAAGTTTATAGATCTTATAAAACAAAGTTTAGCTGATATGGTTGACGGAAAGCTATGAAAGAATATTGCAAACGGTTTTAAAAATTCATAATTTAAAGAAAGTTTTTTATCGATTTTCAATGTTAGTTACTTTCAGAATTTAACACCACCCCCGTTATCGGCTGCTGTGAATAGCTTGAGTGAATTTTCCAGGTTGAACACTAGCACTGTGGATACATCTTATAGTTCATACGCGGCTGAAATAATGGAAACAATTATAATAATGTAATGACGTCATGACACTGTTTATTACCTGACCACCACAATTTAACGTATCTTAACTGGCAATATATGTGACTGTTAAACAATTAAAATGTGAACAATAACTGTTTAAGCAAGAAACAGTATGGCCTTCGTCGTTTTTTTGTTATAAGATTTCAGTAAAGTCCAAACAAATTTGTTAAAAGTTATCTTTGGAAAAGAATCTTACTTTATTTACCAAACTTTTGAATGTTAAAAAATACATTCGACCATTTGGTGACCGTCCGAACGTTCGAACGTTTGCTTACAGACCTAATTATATGTGTAAAGGATACATTTTAGTACAAATAATCAAACAAACAAAAAGTTCTCAAAGAATATACAAAAGGTTGATGAGTGATAAGTCACTTAAAAATGTTATAGATTCCATGGGTTGGGGGTCATTTGAAATTTGTTTGAAGAATATATGACACAGTCCTATGAGCATTGTAACATATACCAAACCCTGAAAAGGCACAGGACAAAAGTAAAAATGTAAAATAAAAGTAGAGACCGATCTATTCAAATAAAAGTGTTCTAGCGCTGACGTTTTTCTTTGATATTTTATGACGAAAGTAGTGACGTCATTGAATCTTTTGTAAGCAGATAATGATACATTACAAACCACGGATTTCTTCATTTAGTTATCCTTAACGCATTGATGTGTGAACGGCCTCTTATAAATGTTTTAAAGCAGACTTGTATACCAACTTATTTCATTTGAGCCAATCATTTAAATCTCATTTTTTCTCATAATTTCGTGATACCTTCGGTATCTTAAAAGTTTTGTTTCAATGGCCAGTTATGTTTGCTTTCAACTCAGCATACGTAGGTTGTATCTTTATACTCCTAAACTTAATTTTTTTGAAATTATCCTACTGGCCCTAAAGGCCGGTACGCAACATTAAAATAGATGAACCTAGTAACTTATATTTTCCAAGACCGGTCGAAGATTGGAAATTGTATTAGCACCATCTTGGTAACAATCTGCCTCGCCTGAGTTCGTACATGGAAATACTTTATTGCGTTTTATCGTCTTTTCCATCAACTTTGCAACTTGCTTTAAGGGCGCCTTTTTTTTCGTTTTCGTCATTTATTGACATCCTGGTTTTACTATACAGCGAACTTCAATTTCATTACTTTTGTATGCGGTTTGTTCACGTTATGTAGTCTTTTAATGGATGTTTTTGCCCATTTGGCTTTAAAATATGTTTAAGATTGTAAACAGAAAATGAACTTCGTGTGATAACATAAATATTGGAGCCACTTGATATATACACAGTCATGTATTTAAGACACCAAAAAGTCGTGTTTGATTTTACAAAATGTAATGCATTCTTGACATTGAGTAGATATACGTAATGATATCCGAAAAAAAAACTTTCCATGATGAAAACCCAGAAGAATTTGTACAGGTAGAGAAATACGCACCACTCGCTTCCAGAACATGCTCGGACAAAAAAAAATCTGGTTTATTTTGCTATGGTGGAACAATATTTTCCGCGCCCACCTCAACTTACTAGTACATTAGTGTACTGGTAATTGCAGACATTGGAGATAGTTATTATATAACGCCACGTAAAAAAGGAAAAATGTATACAGAAAAAGAGACCATTGATGCTAAGAATACTTCTTCCTTTTATTAAAAATGATTTGCACTTTCCAAACAAAACATAGTTGATGGTTGCATTGTACATGTATCTGTTACTAATGACGCGTCTTTATGTCAAGTTTTATTTTCTCAAAAAAAAAAAAAAAAAAACAGCACGCGTGTTTAGCTTTTATTTACGACTTCACTACCCACAAAACTGAACTCTGTTTAAGCATTATAAAAGGAGGTGTGACAAATGTATGAACACAGCATCAGCCATGATGACTTTTGTGTAAATCGAGAACCTGAATTATTAAATTAAGATGTATACATGTATTGTCATACAGCTATTTATGAAATAAAAATATATACATGTATTGCAAAGCAGCTGTTTATGAAATAAAGATGTATACATGAATTGTCATGCAGCTGTTTATGAAAGAAAGATGTATACATGTATTGCCATGCAGCTATTTATGAAATACAGATGTATACATGTTTTGTCATGCAGCTATTTATAAAATACAGATGTATACATGTATTGTCATGCAGCTATTTATGAAATACAGATGTATACATGTATTGTCATGCAGCTATTTATGAAATAAAGATGTATACATGTATTGTCATGCAGCTATTTATGAAATACAGATGTATACATGTATTGTCATGCAGCTATTTATGAAATACAGATGTATACATGTATTGTCATGCAGCTATTTATGAAATACAGATGTATACATGTATTGTCATGCAGCTATTTATGAAATACAGATGTATACATGTATTGTCATGCAGCTATTTATGAAAAGGCTAATTAGCTAGAAAGTCTGCTCCTGAATCATTTTTCAAAAACAATCTGAAAGAGAAAAAGTTCATTACATATATAAAAAGTTTAAAAAAAATCTGTGTCTTTGTTACTTCGCCAGTTTTTGTATGTTCAAAAAATAAAATGTCAATATTGCTCTCTATATGCGTGTTTCAATTTGTTTATTTGGATAAAACACTGTTGCTTTGTTAAAATATGTTTTATTTCAATTTGTTAGTTTTGCCTTTTATTCATTTTTTCATTTCGTCAATTAAGAGTCACAACGTGTATAAAATTAATAGACAAATTATTTACCAATTTTGATATCTATGTGCTCCAAATAAGTTTTTTTTTCTCAAATGTTTTCTAATTTGTTGATCCTATTCATAGGTGTGTTAACACGTTAATTTGTCATTTATTAGTAAAATGCTCGTTTTAAGGCCTCTCTTCCCGATTGCTAAGTTTATATTACTTATCACTTTTAATCCTTTTATGCATTAGATATCCCTTTTGTTTGTTTATTATATAAGTTTGAGATGAAGAGTCAATTTGTTTTTTAATTTTCGTTTTTCTACAGAAAACACACGAAAATTACAATAAGGTATAGTTCTTTTTATTTTTTGCTAAACGTTTGCATTATAAACGAATTAAGTCCACTTAGAAGTACACGTTGTGTTGGGGTATCAGTCATTTTAAATCACCTTTAGAAGAGTATAAAAATTGGTTTCGTTAATTTAATTGCAAACAAGTTACCATGATGATTGTGTTGAAGTTGTTGTCTTTGTTGATGATGATTGTTTGGGGCGATAGCTAGAGAAAACATAAAAGTAGTTTTAAAAACTAATTTATCACATAACCTACCGCGCGAGCGTGAGGTAACACTCATGCGTTATTTTGGGTAATACACTAGTAAGTTATCGTAGTGTGACGTCATTAAGTATGTGTAGTGTATATTGCCATTTCCTGATCACTTTGCTGTCGCCGTTTTATGCATTTTGTTGGACAATTTCATTTCATTTAATAAAAAATAACATTTTCGCCGTAAACTAATATGTTCCTTTTTTTATCGAAAAGGGTCAAGTAAAGAGTGGAACTATTTTTGTGAGGATTCTCCCAAACCGAATTACTCATGTCAAGGCCTACTGTTTATACTATATAAAAATAATGCACTGTAAAAACAGCTGATGTTTTGGTTGTGAGGTAAATAAAATCTATTATTCGCGTTTATTAGATACTGAACATATTAAACGAGTTAGATGAAATGATACGAAGCGAGGCTGCCGACATGTTTAATATTTTCAGTATCTATTGAACGCTCATATCCGATCCTCTATATCTCACAATAGCTACTTCAAACTAGTTGCCGGAGTGAACTGTTTGATGTTTATAATCTTTGCACTTAACTTACTTGTATCAAAGCGTATAGGGAAATAAAATATCCCTTCATATTACAACAATTTATTATCATAAATACAGGTCTACAGTTCAACCTTTGTATCTAAAATTCTTTAACAAGATTTAAATTAAAACTAGAATTTAAAAAGACATAATCACAAAGCCAATACAGTGTATGATTTATTGTCTTCCTAGGCAGTAACAGTGGAGTTTTCTCTACTTTGTATTATGTCTAGTCACAGTGTTGTTACTTCTACAACTGCCCGGCATGTACTTTCCTTTGTCCTGTTCCTGCACAAACTTACGTAGCAGTACTTATAGGATTTTGTCGTATTTTCTTGTGTTTTTTAATTGAGTTCATAGTCCCACTAAAAGTATTTCAGTTTTCTGGAGACGGTGTCTACTTGCAGCAGGTATAGTGCTGCTTTCACTGTGTATAGCACTCCGTGAACACATGGCATGATACCACACACAGTCACATAATGCTGACACCGGGCCAACCAGTCGTGGAACTACCCTTATATTTGCTTGAGCATTAGCAAGAGAACTATACTACTGCCATTTTAAACGACTTTGGTATGTCGTGGCCCGGTTCGAACCCGGAGCCTCCTGTACCTAGAGCCGACACTCTCTACCGATTGCGCTACCAGGTCCAGTCTTACTATGTTATGGTTATGCTGTAACATTACCAAGAACAATACACACTTTTAGTGGAACAACATATCTGTACTAAGTTAAGCAGTTTAACTTAAGTTTTATGTTGTTTTTTGTTTTGTTTTTGTATGCATTTTTGTATGTCTGTAACATTGAAAATGACATTGAAAATAAACAATAAGATACTGAAAAAAATACTACGTTCGAGAAAAATACTATCTGAACAATACTTATTTGTGTGATGTGAGGATGCTGCACATGTGCATTTTCTGCTTGTACCCTTTAGTTTTATAGTTAAGTATAATAATTTTGCATTTTTTTTCTACATCGAACCCCGACCGGATCAAACCAAAGACTTTAAAGTTGGTAGTAGTGGCGTCCCTCCTAACGCTCGGGGCTAAAAGGACAACATTACGCCTGACTAGTCGGTGTCAGTATAATGGACCGGCCGGGTTCAGTCCCTGGGCACCTCATAAGTGCCCCTGTGCTATAATGATAGAAATGTCGCTGCACAGTATCGGCAAAAATGCCGGCAAATCCCAATCCCACTTCCGAAGTAGGGAGTGATCAGGGTAACATAATAGGAGTCATGAATATATATATAGAAGGCGAAAAAAGTAAAATCTCTGAATACACTGCCTGGTCATAAAACACCTACATCTTTGCATTTCTAAATAGGACTATCTTTAACTTTTTATGTTTCTAAAAACGCTCACACTCAAATTGTTGGCTAATTGCCTTTTTTTTTTCAAGAAATAAACATAAACAATTGCTCTCTTTACATATTTTCAAACATTCATGGATGTTGCCAAATTAGAAAACCTATCAACTGACTGGCATGTTAATACTTTGTGATGTGTCTTTACAAATTTAAATGCATGTTGCAGTAGTTATTATATGGCAACGTCCATGAACTTGTTCAAAGAGCCTCATCAACTTGCTCAAACATATCCATAAAAGAAAAACACAGAACCAGTTTGTTTGGTTATTGGGTTAACCGTCCCACCAACAGTATTTCAGTTATCTGGAGACGGTGTCCACTTGAAGCAGATATGGTGCTGCCTTCAATGAATATAGCATGCTGTAAACACCTGGCATGATACCACACCTAGTCAAATTTTCCCGACACCGGGCCGACCAATTGTGGAACTGCCCTTATATTTGCTTGAGCGAAGCAAAGGAGCTATACCACTTCCATTTTAACAACTTTGATATGTCATGGCCCGGAATCGAACCTGGTGCCTTCCGTATCCAGAGCCAATGCTCTACCGGTTGGCTTCCAGGTTCAGTTGAACCAGTTTGTATGTACCTATAAAACAACTACCAACTTACATCTAGCACAAGATGATTGCTGTTGTAAAGGATATTGGTTACAATTTAGGTCAGAATAATGACAATAATACTTCACTTCTAAATACCAAGAAAATATTAAATATTTTAATTAGGTCACTACTTTCTTTTAACGATACCATAACTTAATCTAAGATAACGTTAGTGCTTGAAAAATTTTTTTTATTTACATGGATTTTTTTTTTATTGCTAGCATTAGAGAACCCCCCCCCCCCCCCCCGGAAGTGTAAGATCAGAGCTCTGTAAAACCAGTTTAAGCACCCCAGTTAGTACCTTTTGCCGACTGAGCGTTCAAATGCTGTAGCTGTCGGGTTTGCTCTTTTTGTTCAATGACTCATCACAGATTTGTTCTTACTTTTACATCTGGTTTGCATGTGAATACCTTTGCCCTGTGTCTTTTCAAATTTTGGTAAATGCTGCAATAACCATAGGTACTTTGTCAGATTTCATTTTTAAAGTCTTATGAAATGGGACTAAAAACAAGCAAACAAAAAATTGAAAAGATTGATGTCAAACATGTATTATCACAACATGGTCAACGAAAGAAACTTGTCGAGGATAAAAGGCTTGATACATGTCTTACATAACAGTTAATATAAACTCGAGTGCTTATATAACAAACTTAAACTATTCCCTATTTTGGTTTATAAAAGGATGTGACACAAATCCATATGTTTCCTCCCATTTGTGTAGGTAATGAGACATAAGTGGATAGTTTCCATCGAAAAATAGGTCCTTTTAATTGGATTACTCAGAATTTATGCTTGTACTTTTTGGAGTGTATGCTTTTCTTGTGATACCAAGGTTAACCACAGTCAGCAAACACTTCAATTTCCTGGTTGAAGTAATCATCCCAGTAAGTATTTCAATAAATTTACAGCAGAAGTAAACAAATTATCTGTTTACAATTGCACTATCTGCAAAAGAACAGGCGATAAAGTCCAAGAATTCAAATAAAAGGACTTACATACTATTTGGACTACCTCGGATATTATCTAACAAGGGAGACAACTTTCATGTCACCAATGTACCTCCTTATTATATAGGTACTGTAGAAAAACATAACTTTCCAACATTTTTAACTAACAAGAATACATACAGCAGAAGTTGTTGAAGAAAAACAAAATTAGAACATGTGCTTGAGAATTTTGATAAAAATAAACAAATTTATAAAATAAAATCAGCACTATTTCTTACAAAAAATATATTAAAATACATGTACCTACCAACAAAGGAGATAATTTAAACCTTTGTTTCCTTTTGAAAATTGAAGAGTTTCATAACAGTGGCAACAAAAATTAAAATTGACTTTATGTGCTGTCTTAAGACAAGAATCTTTTATACTGACATTATTTTTAATCTTTAGGTACAAATTTCAGGGTCAATGATATTTGGATGGACGAGCAGACCCGTCAATAAAGTAGTTATGATGATGATTGCGTTACAATCTATAAATAAAGGTGTCATTCACCTGGCTATCACATCATACATGCTAAAAACTGGCAAAGACTTACACTTTTCACATTGATTTTTAAGATAAATAAACTGCTCCAAAGACATCAAGTTTACACTTAAAATGTTGAAAATTTACAAAAAAATCTTGGTTTGTACATGTTCAAGATTGTGAACATACTAATGTAACATAATAATTATTCATGATTTTTTTTCTTTTAGTGACTTACTGTAAGCATACTGTGTAAGACCCTTATCTATTAAATGTATTTAATGTGAGGTAAGTTCATATTTCAGAGATAATGATGTTAAATGCCGGTAACTTTATGCTCATAAATCTCATGTAATGAATTGTGATAGTTGGGTCAAATATCCAGAAATGTCAAGTAATGTTGAGTAATGTCAAGATATTGTTAAGTAGAAACCTTTTTAATTCTGAAATTGTTTTGCACAATATAATAACATTAATAAATCTGTACACAAAGTTGTTTTATTGTTTTATTCTGTTGTCGATCCTGAAACAATTAATGAGTCATGTTACCAATAGGGGAAAGTATACTTTTTTTCCAATTTTTACAGAAAAAAAAATCTCAAACAAGTTAAAGAGTCCTCATCTAAAACATGATTTTTTGTTTGTTTATGTTTTATTGGGTTTACTGTCCCACTAACAGTATTTCAGTTATCTGGAGAAGGTGTCCACTTGAAGCACATATAGTGCTGCCTTCACTGTGTATAGCATACCATGAACACCTGGTATGATACCACATCCAGTCACATTGTCATGAAACTGGGCAAATCAGTTGTGGAACTACCCGTATATTTGCTTGAGCGTTAGCAAGGGAGCTATACCACTACCATTTTTAACTACTTTGGTATGTCGCAGTCCAGGATCGAACCCGGGACCTCCCGTACCTGGAGCAGATGCTCTACCGATTGCGCTACGAGGTCCAGTGTGAAGATATTTTGTAAACAAATCTAAGGTTAAGTAAAATTATCATGAGCAGAGGTTCACAGACCCTAGTTCATTGGGGGAATAACATGTTTCTCACTTCCTGCAGTAATATTGCTATATGGTTGGTCAATAGATAGTTTCCACATAAGTTAAGATCCCTTATCTTGGCAGCCATCTTTGATGGCAACTTCAAGGGAATTTCAGATGAATTGTATAGAATTGGAATTTTTATTTTCTTGTTATTTCTTCAATTGTAGTCCAAAAATTAAAAGCTACACACCATTGGAAAGCTCTGGATATTCATATTTTGAAAAATACAATAAATGCACAAAGAATTAATACACAGAAATAAATAAAATTATTGGCTCATCCTTAAACAAAATGAACAGTGTATCTGTTTTGGTTGTATTTTTTTACCTTTTAAACTATCAAATTATATTTTTGATACTTAAAATACCCCAATAAAAGCTGTTAAAGTTAATTTCAGTAAAATAACAACACAGTGGTAAGCTTAATACAGCACATATTTCCAGATTTCAACCTGCATAAGCTTCTGCCTTCAAAGATGGCTGCCTTATACTGGGTTCTGCCTTCAAAGATGGCTGCCTTATACTGGGTTCTGCCTTCAAAGATGGCTGCCTTATACTGGGTTCTGCCTTCAAAGATGGCTGCCTTATACTGGGTTCTGCCTTCAAAGATGGCTGCCTTATACTGTCTTATCATTGCCTATGACATAACATGGAAACTACCTATATCAACCAAATTAAACTCTCCTGTTATATACAAGGGGTTTATGAACCCATTGCTTTAAGTGCAACAGTGCAACTAATAATTCACATACATGTAAACATGACAAAGATTAACAATCAATAACAAAACATATTTGAAATAATTCTATTATAACAATACTTTACAAACAAAGCACTCAAATGCCACATTGTATCTATGTCTATAGAAAGTAGTATGATGGGGTATTGCTTAGAAATAAATTGAAAAAGTATGCATTAAATAAAAAAAAATGGTGTATTATCTATGTCAGTGCGAATTCATAAGTTGAAGTAAGTATAGATAATGATAATTCAAAATAAGATATGCATGTAGAAAAATTTTTCATTTTATTTTTCAACCAATTACTCTCTATTTTTACCAATCATAATAAAATTTCTATATAGAATGTGTTAACCTATATTTAGCAATGAATGTAAAATGTTTTTTTCTCTCTCAAAATACACAGGCAGTCTGTCTTGCATCTATGTTCTGTCGCTTAGTATTGGCTAGATCCTTTCTATATTCATGACAGCTCATTTGCCATTTCTATACATCAAGGAGGTAGATTGACCTCCAGCTTTGCATTACATGCATTTGTGGAGCTGGGAACCACTTAAACAGCCAATGTAAACATTGATTTTAAAATTATGTTGCATGTGCCTAACAAAATTAAATGAAAGCCATTTTCTGTTGATGCCAATTAAGACACCTATTGACTCTTCAACAAATTCATACAGAATGCAAAATGTAATATTAAACACAAGTAACTACTGTACTTATAGGAAAAATCAAGTGGGCTACCTTTTATGTACTATCTGAAAGTATATGCTAAGGGAGAGAACTTATTGTACAGATTTTACAGATAACCAGCCTTGTCAATATCAGGGTTTCCACAAATTTTGGCTGGTAAAATTCCAGACTTTTTGAAAAAAAAATTGTTTAATTCCAGGTTTTTCCAAAGGGTTTTCATGGTTGCTGTATTCAGTTCTGTAGTCGGAACTGCACTTTAAAACCAGGTATTTTATCTTTAAAGTCATGCTTTGCAAATGAGTTGCATACTGAAGACTGGCTAGATCGCTGTTGTAAATGTTTACATCCATTATTGACAGCAAATTTACATTAAATCTCAGCAAACTTATGACAATTTTGTGACTAAAAAGGATTCACAAAAGTGCAACAGACATCGCGAAACATGATCAAATAAATGCTTAAAAAACAGTCCCATTTTATTTGCACGTTATGATAACAAATTGCTGATTTCGTACCAAAATCGGTTCATACTTTTCCTGAGTTTTTCCCGATTATCACAACAGAGAATAGAATTTTCAAAATTCCCAAGTTTTCCTGGTAGCGTAGGAACCATGCAATATACTTGTTACCAGACCCTTTTGGTGCCACATAAATAGCAGAGCAGATAGATATTGTCAGTGCCAAATAAATTCAGACATTTCCACAAAATCCCTAGTGACCCATTTCGAATTATTTTATTTATTAATTTTTAGAGATAATTACTGGGACATAAGTTAAATGCTCTTCTTGTCAATTAATGTAAACTTTCTTATAAAATTTGTAATATAATAAAGTAGCATACTACAAATGTTGACCTAATATGGAAAAAAAATGTTTAAAAAAAGCTTGAAATATATTATTTTTGAAAGAAGCTATAGAAATTTTAAGTTATTACAGCTATTTTATGTAGGCAAACTGTTGATAATCTAAACATGTATGCTTTATGAGATAAGGATTTAAATGTCGTAACAATGTGAGTTCAGCACTCAGCAAGGCAGTCAAAAAATAGCTTTAAGTCACAAATTACATCTTTTTCTTTGCAGCTTCTTCGCAATAATGATTGTACCTGTGATATATTTCATGGCTTGATACTGGGCACATTGGTAGAAAAACCAGGAAACATCACAAAACTGCAACCTTAGCAGTTACAAATATACAAATTTTGCATCCAAAGGTTAATTACTGTTGTTTATGAGGACTTATTTGGGAAATGCCTTTAACAAGAGTTCATTTGCAAAATCTGTATCCATCAACACTGCATTAATATTTGTCCTTTTTTTTCAAAATGTGTACATGCAAGACCATATTTTCACCAAAAATACAGTGCATTTTATCAACTGTAGAAGTGAGTTTAGATGCAGAGAGTATTTATAAAGTCACCAACACAAAACATAAAAATTTTAAATATACTATAAACAAGCATTCATAGATGAAATTAATATTGCAATGCACATAAGTGTATGAATTGTATATCATAACTCACATTTACCCACCTAAGCTACTTAATGACACACAATGCACAATTTACATAAAATAACCCAAATATTTATGTACAAAAATTATTGTATGTTAAACTCAAGAAATATAATTCTGCCAGCTAGTAAAATGGAATTGCCTACAAAAATGTAGGTTAATATCCTGGTTTGAGCTGTGTATTTTGTAACAAGGAAGCTTTTAATGCAGAACATATTTTATCACATAACCTACCGCCTAGTGTGAGGTAACACTCATGCATTGTTTTTGGTATATCAATAGTTAGTTATCGTAGTGTGATGTCATTGTCGTAGTGTGACGTCATTAAGCATGTGTGGTGTATATTCCATTTCCTGATCACTTTGTTGTCGCCGTTTTATGCATTTTGTTGGACAATTTCATTTTAGATGAAAGAGCCTCGTTTCGTATCATTTCATTCAACTCGTTTAGTATTTTCAGTACCTAATGACCACTCATATCAGGTCCTCTATTTCCGACTTTAAATATTTTCTTGTGTCATATGGATTAGCTGTGATACCTAGTGAATGCTTGTCATCAAGCTGGTGAACTGGTGTTTGGACACAGACTAGATATTTAGAGATAAGATGATCTGCATTGAAGTATTTGTTTGTAACAAAAACAGGTTGTCCTTTACAAGAGTGTGCCATAAGATCCACATTGTCCAATCCCATGTTTAACAATAGGGCCATGATGGTCCTTTATCGCTCACCTGAGGACACAGGGTTTTACTAGGCTCATATCTGGCATCAAGTAATTAAGAGTAATTTATTTTAGAAATCTTTGGTGAAGATTGGACCATTAGTGTGGCCACTGGGCTGGTAACATTTTCTAGAAGTTTACCTAGTAACCTACTGAATCCACATGACCCACCTTAAAACATACGTAAGATTTTATACTCGCAAACATTCTAGTCAAGTTTGGTGAAGATTGCGCTATCAATGTAGCCTCAAAGTGTTTTCACAAGGCTTTTTTTTTCTAAAATTTGTCCTAGTGACCTAGTTGTTGACCCCACATGACCTTGTTCCAAACTCACCCAAGATTTCTTGCAGGCAAAGATTTTGGCCATGTTTAGTAAAGAATTTGCTATAAATATGGCCTCTAGTGTGTTAACAAGCTTTTTGTAAGATTTGACCTAGTAACCTACCTTTTGACTCGACATGACCCAATCATAAACTATTCCAAGATTTTAGGTAGGCAAACATTATGATCGATTTTGGTGAAGGTTGGGCCATTAATGGGGCCTCTAGTGTGTTCACAAGCTTTTTCTAAGATTTGACCTAGTGGCCTACTTTTTGACCCCACGTGACCCAATAAGGAATTCATTTAAGATTTCATGCAGACAAACATTCTGACCAAGTTTTATGAAAATTGGGCCATAAATGTGACCTCTTGTGTGTTCACATGCTTTTTCTAAGATTTAACCTAATGATCTACTTTTGGACCCCACATGACCCAAAAAGAACTTATTCAAGATTTCATGCAGACAAACATTCTGACCAAGTTTAATGAAGATTTGACCATAAATGTCGCCTCTAGTGTGTTCACAGGTTTTTCCAAAAATTTGACGTTTTGTCCTAGTTTTTGACCCCAGGTGACCCAATAATGAACTCTTCCGAGATTTCATGCAGACAAACATTCTGACCCAGTTTGATTAAGATTGGATAAAAATTGTGGCCTCTAGCATGTTCACAAGCTATAATGTTGAAGTGACGGGCGAAGGGGTATCAGAAAAGCTCACCTTAAGCACAACGTGCTCAGATGAGCTAAAAACTAGAATTTTATTTGACTGTGTTCGCAATGTCAAATCAGATTATCCGATTGTAAAAATCAGTATTTGATGATTTTTCTGTTTTGTTTTTTTGTTTCATTGCTCACATAACTTTGGTCATATTTGTAACATCAAACTAACTATTGGGAGAGGAAAACCCTAGTCCAATGTCTGAGCAGAACCACCAAGGCGCAGCTTGGCTGGAAAACCTCCAGACATGAAAGTTCTCACCCAAACTTGGACTCACACTCCACAGTGAGGGGCTACAAGTCATTAAGATGTCTTGCCGTAATTCGTGAAATAAGTAAAAAAAATAAACATCTTCATAGAATCCCAGCTAAAAACCCCCTCACAGTAAAGTTGATACCATCTGGGACTAGAACAAATGCAGAAGAGACTCATGACCTCTTGGTCAGAGAAACCCATCATAATCTTGATATCAGCCTGCACTTACGTATGTTTGAACCTTTATGAAGGCTTGAGTTTTTCATAACTTTCCTCAATGAATGACTGTGTTCTGAAACAAAAGATACTCTTTTAGCGTTTTTGGTAACACTAGCGTTTCTACCTTCCTCAATCTCTGAGCACCTAAAGTGTTTCGAATCATACATCTACAATAGTGCTGCAACAACATAGGACCTTTTGATATGCTCCTATACCACATTAGCTTTGACACATGATCTTCTTCTGCTTGTTGTTGTTGCTGTTGTTGCAGTTGTTGCAGTTGCTGAAGCTGTTGCTGACGCTGATGAAGCTGTTGTGGATGAATATACTGTTGTTCCTCATACTGATGTCCAAAGTGTTGAAGTTGCAACTGAAGTCGTGGATTTAGAACAGGGTTTGAGTTCGGAAGTGATAAACCCAGACTGAGGGATTCGAGGCTTGGGAGGTTAACAAAGCATTGCACGAGTGTATGGAGTATTGTCATGTCATTATGCGGGCTCTGCATCTCACACTGTAATAAGGAATCTCCATGCTTGTTGGCAATAGTAAAGTTGGCCCCATAGGATAGCAATAACACGGCAGCCTCTGGTCGCCTTTCTTGGAACCGCGTGTCATTGAAGCAAACATAATGCAATGGGGTGTAGTTTTCTGAAAAACAATTGAGAGTAAACTGAATATAAATTGGAAGTTTTGCATTCAGGGAAAATAATTCTGTATAAACAATACTATACTATATTGCTATAACTAAAGTTATAGAGTATTGCAAAACTTGTCAATGGAGCCAGTGCATCATACTCATGACCACTGAAATGTGGTTTAGGCCCTATAAGCATACTCGTGTAAAAATTCCTTTCCTACAATTGCTAATCCTTTCCACCATTTTAAGTTGCTTTCCACCCAATTCCACCAGAGAAACTGTGTAAGCTGTATTTACTACTTTTGACTGGTAAAATTCGTCAGTTAATTGTTGAATAATTCATACGTTGCATCAAATCTAGGTTGCTTTTTGCAATGTAAGTCAGAAATTAAGTTGTGACTAGATTCTGCTGAAAACAATCAATAAAAATTCAAACCTGTATGTTGTGAAGTACACAACTATGTCCAGTTATGAGGTATCAGATTTTATCAAGATAATGGGATACATAGGTGAAATGGAAATTGTCTCGTTTGTTAGTTAATATCCAAGGTATTCCAAACAGTAAGTAGTTCCTTTTATTTGGAATTCTTGGACTTTATCGCCTGTTCTTTTGTCAATATTGCATTTACAAAAAGTGAAATTTCTTACTTTTGCATAAATGTAAGCTTATAATTCATTAAAATACTTATAGAGATATGTTATTTAAAGAAACTGGAAGTGTTTGTTGATGATGGTTAACCTGGGTATCATAAGAAAGGCAGACAAAGTCAACATATATTCCAAAGAGCACAAGCACAAAAACAGAGTAAAACAAATGAAAGGACCTCCTTGCTTTTAGGTATTATTCAGGAGAGACTATTCATTAATGTCTCTCATAGGGCCCATGTTAATTGAAAAATAAGATTTCCACCTTAAATGACCTATAGCTGAGCCATATACAGAATAATTACAAAATTAGTCCAGTCCATTTTGACTTTATAAATGACTATAATTGATATGTAGTGGATAGTAAACAACACCATTATTAGAGCAATGAGAGCTGGTTTGATTTGTTAAGAGCAAATACTGCATACTACACAGCAAAAGAAAAACTAGTTTTCTTATTTTTTATGTTATTCCACCCTATTTTCATAAGGGCCTCTTGTTCTTCTTCTTCTTCCAATGTGTACAAGGTCCACTTTCAGGCAAAGCTAGATAATACAACTGCAAAACTGTGACGGTTGAGTGTGTAAATTGGAGACCAGAGGATTTGTGTATTAAACCTTATACCTTACAGGAGATAACAGTCCATGAATAAGAAAAGACTAAATATTACGTTTAGGTAAACGCTACCAGAGTACTGGTTCTACCCAGGAGTGGTATTGTAACAACCGCAGATGTAGAAATATAAGCGCTTCAAACCAGCCTCTGCTGCTGGGATAACTCTTTAGCGACGCAGTTTAAGCGGTTTCCAAAGTTGCGCGGTTGAGCACCGTGGCTGGTGTATGAATGGGTGACCATTGGAGAGTGCCAACCTGCATAACAGTATTTATACCAGGAAATATTTGTTTCCTTAACAAATATAAACAAAAAGTTTGAGTTAATGTTTCTGCTTTAGCTTTTTTAAATATATTGCAGTAATTATTATTATAGCAATGCCCAGCTGTTTTTGAGGAGGACAACCCCAGACAAATGTCTGGCTAGAACAATTGGTGCATCGCAGGTCACCAAGAAGACATTTCCCGATTAAGTGTTTGCCCCCAATGGGACTTGAACCTGCGTGGTGAGAACTTAAGCAGTCTGAGGAAGTACAACTCATCAACTCTAGCACTATGCCACAGGTACCCACTCTGAATTTTTTTTTACAATTATATCTAATGCACAAAAGGGTTTAAAAAAAAAAGATACCCACGGTGACCATGAGGCAGATTGACGTCAGTGTTGTAACCATTGACAACCAGTTGTCGGATGATGTCGATGCTGTATCGGTCCCCTGCCTCCACCGCAAGATGCAAGGGAGAACAGCCTGTGTGGTTCAGGTGATTAACGTCAGAACCTCTTTGCAGCAGCCTGGTCACACAGTCCAGCATCTTATGGCGGACACACTCATGCAAGGGAGTGTTTCCTGTATACATTACAACAGCAGATGTTTCACCTCATTGTAATAAAAGAGCTATCAATGGTAATGCAGAGTCTATACAAATCAACAGACTATGTTCTATATTCTAAATAGAATTTATAGTTCTGTTCGCCTATTTTACAAGTTTTAGTTCAATGTTTTAAACAAGAAGCAAAAACTATAAACTTAAAACCGCAATCAAACATATGTGTTGAAAATGCATTTTAAAATCATAGCCACTAATAACAACCTATCTCTCCTAAATGAAAATGTCTCAAAAAGATCATTATCTGAAAACAAAAAGGGTATGAATATGCAAAATGGGGATTGATTAAAACAAGAAACCAGAAGACCAGGTTATGCTTCTGGAAGTGATATTGTACAGAGGGATACAAGCCATCAAAAACTTAATTACTTATTGAATATTTATGGTCTAATTTAGAGGCTATATCTTCCATATTATTAACTTTTATTTTACGCCTTTACAAACCATTTACAATTATTAGCAGAATCTGCATGACTTAGGGTTTATGTGTAGACTGGTTCAGCCTTAGATCTATTATTACAAGTTGAACATACATTTATTAAAATCCTTTAACCTCTTTTAAAGAAAAACAACAAAGTCACATGAATTTTCAAATTATAGATGAACTATAAATGAAAGGGTTAAATCAATAGCAATACAAAATGAATGCATGTAGCGTATTGGTTCATGTGCATTGCACAAAAATAGATTTATTATCCAGACAAGATAGTCTGGGAAACAGACATAATGGAAATAAGAAAATAGTGGAAGTCTTAAAATGATAGTTGTGCACGGAACCTCTTCGTATAATAAGGTATGTTCATACTTATTTTGAAATGAACTTAATCGAAGAGTTTTTAAGTTTTATCTGAAGTAGAAAGATAAAATACAGATAATGGAGATAACTAAAAAAATAACATTGTTAGAGATCATGGTTCATATGTGCTGCACTTCACCTCATCACCAGATACACTCAGTTTGAAATAAAGTAGTTATCAAGTTATCCTCTAAATAACCTAGTTAGATGTCCCCGACAAATCAAAATGCAGTTTCGAGCTACTGGTCATCGATCATTAAATTAGTCCCTGACAAGTCATAAATCGGCAGTTGGATAAGTGACAAAAAACATTGGTTTCTAATTAGCGATTAAGACAATAAATTTTTACGCCAGGAGCATTTATCAACGTGTAAAGGCAGTACATGTACAATGCATGCACCTGTCCAAAACAGCCAATCAAAATGCACAATACATCAACGCTTCTAGACAAAAAATAAAAGAAACCATTTGCTGTTATACCTTGTTTGTTAGTTATAGATATGACAAATGTGTTGTTGTGTTTGTTAATTGAAAATGACGCAAATTTTCGGACAAGTCATTTTTGTCCAGGTTACTATTCTGGGACTACTCAATGAAAAGAAGCATTTTCCAGCCCTACCAGGTACCAAGTTTCATATGAATCCACCTAGTAGTTTTAAGTTATGTTTTGGTCAAGAAAAATAAACTAAGGAAGGTAACTAAAAAAATCAAGAGTTATGGCTCTTGTGCAATGCACTTCTATGCATTAAGTTGTATCAGACCTACAAATTTGAAGCCAACATTTCCAATAGTTATGCTCTAGACAAAACTACGATGGATGGACAAAGTGCAAAAATTATTAACGAACAAAAACTTATAAGTAAATTACTAATAATAAATAAAACCCTCAAACAACTCCTTAAAAAACTGACCAGAATATTTCTCGGGTAACGAGAGGATGTCCTTCCAAATCGCATTATCTAAATGAGCATGAACACAGTCTGCCAGCGCCTTTTCGGCTGCGATATACAGACTGGTTCTACACCTCTCATCCACTGCATTGTAGTCGGCACCATACCAGATCAGAAGTCGAACACACGACACATGATTGTTCGAAGCAGCCAGATGGAGGGGAGTTGTACCTCCAGGATGTGGTACAGCTGTTAATATGCAAATAAAGATAAATTAATCATGGTGAATTAAAGAGCTGTCAGAGGACAGAGTGCTCTACTCTTTATGTGCTTGTTAGTATGATGTAAGCTTTACATAACTTGCAACCAAAACTTTAAGCTGCAAGTATCATACATTGCTGGTTATAACACTGAATGCAAAACTTTAACATGACTGTCACAGCAATGCACGTCCAAGCTCCAGTAAGTTGAACAGTTTCTGGAAAGTGCCCGTTGTATAGTGGTAGTGTCACTTACAACTCTTCTGACTGATGAGCCTCTCTCTGCATGGGTTCAAGTCCCTGTCAGGGTGGAAGACTTGATGTGTAAGGTAAACAGGAGGTGCGCGGGTCGTTCTAGCCAGACACTTATCTGGGAGTCTACCTCCATCAAAATACCTGCATGTCACTAAACTGACCATAATTGTGATGCATTTCAAAAACAAAATAGTAATTCAGAGTAAATAAATAACACACTTTTTTCATTAAATAGTCGAGTTAAAAAGATTACATGTGAAAAGAGAATTTTTTTGTGCACCTGTATAAGATCCGTGTTTAGAAAACTTTGTGCTGATGTTACAATCAGCACCACCATCTAGTAACAATTTGAGACACTCCTCGTGTCCCAGTTCAGCTGCTGTATGAAGTGGAGTTACATCAAACCGGTCCAGGGCATCAACAGTGGCTAAAATTAAAAAAGCATTTATGAACCAGACAAATAAATTAACAACTTAAATGATAGTACAGCTTTAAAACAATTCTACTGCACAACTGCATTGGCTGATTTCGAATTTGGCAGGCAATAAAATTGTAATCTTTTTAAAAGCGTTGCTACTGCAGTAATCTTAAAACCTGATTTATTAAATATAAAATTATAGGAAAAATGATAAATAATAATAATATAAAAATGATAATAATAGATAACTTTTGCCGCTGGGCTAATTTCGTATAACCATCACAAGAACACAATAAAAACATTCCCTGATGCTAAAAAATAGGATTTAGAACCTGGTTGATGAATGGAAATCCAATGCAGAGCTGTAAAATAGAAGCAACCATAAGTCTGCAAGCTATTTATTACTCACAGCTTAAACTAATACCTATGAATCACATATATAATAGAGTTATAAATAGGATTTAGGACATGGTTAACGAAATAATTGCCCTTCAGAAGACGTATAACTGCAGCACCCATTATTACTCACACTTTAACTTATATAAAAACAAAAGACAGAATATGTAGCTACATTTATGTATATATAGGACATAGCTAATAAATGGACTTCCATTGAAAAGCCATATAATAGCAGCACCAACTAGCCTGGCAGCCGTTTATCATAATGACGAAATTAATTCTATACTTAAAACAATAATAGAAGCCTGTTTCATAGTTGGTATATAACAGGTGTATTGGATAACTGCCTAAGGCCAACAATGCTGACTTATTCCTGTATAAAGTAGGGTGATATGTAAATAGTTTTAATATAGAAACATATGAACACCCTGCCTCTCCCTACAAATCACCTCAGTTGTGCACTAACATTGTCAGTGAAGGAAAAAGTGTACAAAAAACAAAACCTCCACTAATAGATTATATATATTTTCTGTATTGTTCTTACCAAAGTATTTTTTTAGCCTAGAGTAAAACATTCATAAAATTTAAATATGTAGTACCTATTTCAATATATATGTTACCTATTCTTATCACACTTTAGCATATGAACATTTTAGTCTCATTTTTACCATAAGCTGATGACTTTCTCCTTATATATACAATATGTATAAGGAGAATAGTATAGGGCTTTGGGCGACCAGACATGGTTAAGGAAAACTCTAGCAAAGGATCCCTCCTCTTTAAAATAACTTCCCTTATAAATTATAAGGTCATGGTCATAGGCAGACCCCTTCCAACCCAACTTTCGTTTCTTCAAATGGAAGAGGTCAGCTTTCGATCCATTCCTTTACAAAGCAAAACAACGTAGTCAAGATATTCCAAATTAGGAATAAAAAAAAGGTCCAAAGCTATAGAACAATAAGGTGAAATTAGGGTTAACGGTAGGCAGCGGAATTTATAAAAATTCATATTCACCTTACTTTAGGACAATAATCACTAAATTAATCCTTTTCTTGCTCTTTAGCTGTTTAAATAGATCGATAACTAAAATTGGATATCTAATAGGAGCTCACTTTCAGCTCTTTGATTAAAAATCTTAAAGTCATGCCTGGGCAACATGATGGGGTCATGATAAAGTGCTGACCCTTAAATAAGCCAGTAAAGCACAGGGTTGGACAGTCTCAATCCCTCAAGGGGACCATACTGGTCAATTGAACTTTTTCAAGGACCTTTAATTGCAAAATCATATAAATATAAAGTTTAAATATATTCTTACTTTTTGTACCTTTTAAATTGGAACACCATTTAAAACTAGAATAGACTGTCTATGGTTAGTATTTAAAATTTTATTTATGCATTTATGCGGTGTCCGAAACTAGGTCAACTGACTCATTGCTGATCAAATTTAAATTAAAAACAATATATGACATCAACATACATATGATTGTGGATACAAATAACAAAAAGTGAGTTTTGCTTGATTAAATTTCAAGGATGGACAGTATTGACCAGCCACAGCTTTAACCAAGAGTTTTAAATGGTTAAATAGTAAAGCCATCCCAGTCAATACTCCTGATGTGGTCAACAGTGATCAATTCAGCTATTTTATATTTTTACTACAATTAGTTTGCGCTTAAAACAAAATAATATTTCTTTTATGCAGTTTCAGATATTAAAATATTATAATAATTATCCATGTGCATTTTATTATTTGGATAATAATTTGAATAAACAAACAAATTCATTATTCGGTAGTTTAACATAACTTAGTCGTGAAATAGGCACATTTTACATGTTTATATCAACTGACCACAATTGACCAGTAACAACTGGTTTTAACCAGCATTGACCACTGGCCCAGTCAATACTTAATAAACCGGCTTTTATGCCAACCCTTTATCCTGTTGTTAAAAAAAAGCACATTGTGCACATAATGTATATGCAACAATAATACTCATGATTTATTACCCTTACAATAAAAGATGTAATTGTTGTGCTAATTTTAAAATGATAATCTTAACATATTCTTAATTACACAGAAGAACAACAATACACATTAAAATTACATACCACTGGATTATAATAATATTCAACGTTGCTGATCACTTCATGATATGTTATATTGTATAATTTTAAATTTGCCAGCATATGTTAACCTTCACGCCATTAATATAATTTCGATGTGATATTTATATTTTAAATATTTTTAAATAAATGCTCGCCCAATAACAATAGTTAGGGTGAGTGTAAATAAATCGAAATAGTTGTAGAACCCTTATGAGCATGCCATATGCCTATGGGTGAAAAGCACGGGTAAACAAAACCATGTGACAATGATGCAACCATTTTAATGCAAGCAAGAAATCAAATGCATAACCTATCAGTTAGTTAAGCATAATTTTAAGCATAAAAATCAAAGCCATAACACACATTAAAAAAATAAAAATGACACAACAAATGTTATTACCTTCACGTTCTAAAAGTAATTTCACAATCTGTGGATGATTCATTTTAACAGCGTAATGTAATGGGGTCATGTAGTTTTCTGATTTGTAAAACAACATTTTCTTATATTCTGCAGCGTCAGGAGATACACCTTTATCTAACAAGTGAAGAACCTCGGCATAATTGCCATCCTGTGCTGCCTCCACAAGCCTAGACTCATCTTCTATTCCTTGACGAGACGACTCGCACTTTCGTTTTGACATGATAATTATTGCAGTATAAACTAAGCGCCTGAATATCAGTGTACAGACCATTAACTGCTGGTAGGAAAATTCATATTTTATCTCTTTTACGCAAAACAAATATATGACAGTCAACGGTGTTCACATCTGACGTCAAATGACAGTTGAATTAAACATTTTCTTATATTTTCTCTCAACCGGAAGTCAGTAAATATGTATAGCTTTCAATGAATAGTTTCACAATATTTTTTTTTATTATGACTTTAACAACACTCTTGGCTACTTTCATCAAAGAAATGTTTTATTATTTGTTTTCTTAAAATTTGATAAAAACAAAATGAAAAAAACGATGCCTGGTAAAAACTTAGAATTCGAAACTTTTTAATAACATAAAAAGCGTGACTCTGTATCTGGAAAAGAGAAACGTGTTTTGGAAGAAAATAGACTATATAATTTATTCAAGAAATCAATTCAAAGGCAAGACTACATAATTACTTAAATATGTCAAATACTTATCACTTTCTTATTTCAATTTAACAATTGTTTTGTACAAATTTGCTGTCATCGCATTTGTCATCAGTTTTCGCTGGTTCTGTATCCTGAAATTATAGTCTATAGATAACAGTAATGCAGTATATCATACGTGTCGATACACTAACAGTAACAACTATTTAATTGAAAGTTACACTCGAGTCAATTTTTTTAAGGTATTCAAATTCCTAACAATAGACAACATTCCCAAATCCCATTATTTTCTGAAATTAGACTTTAATGAGAAAGGTTGCATGTTAAAGTAAATCTGAGCGGAGAAAATAATCCTGTCCCTAACGGGGATTCGAACCCGGGACCTTCAGATCAGTAGGCTGACACTCAACCACGTCGCCAAAGGGTTAACCCAACAGCAAGGCTGTTGGAAGTGCCTATATGCACTACAATGTTATGCTCTTATAGATAGTTTCCACATCAGTGAAAATCCCTTATCTTGGCAGCCATCTTTGATGGTAACTTCAAGGGATTTTCATATGAATTGTATAGAAGGGTAAATTTTATTTTCTTGTAATTCTTCATTTTTGGTCCGAAAATTAAAAACTATACACCATTGGAAAGCTCTTGAAATTCATATTTTTAGAATACAAATTTTTAAAATTGATAAATGCACACAAAATTAATACACAGAAATAAATAAAACTATTGGCTCATACTTAAAACAAAATGAACAGTGTATCATTTTCGGTTATATTTCTTTAACTTTTTAAACTGTCTAAATATAGTTTTGATATTTAAAATACTTTATAATAGCTGTTTAATTTGATATCAAATTCAGTAAAATAGACTGAAAAATAAAAACACAGTGGTGAGTTTAATACAGCACATATTTCCCGATTTCGGCCTGCATTAGCTTCTGCCCACAAAGATGGCTGCCTTAAACTGTCTTATCAGTGTCGATGACATCACATGGAAACTATCTATAGATCGACTAGTCCACTTAAGAGTTGTTGCTGTTGTTTTGCTTTGCATGTGCAATTTATTTTACTTGGCCAAAGTATGCTACTGCTTTTTCTAATAAACAGCAGATCGAAAACATTTAATTGTTAAATTGTTCTTGAGGAAGGAAGAAAAGGAGTACATTAAACAGTAGTACACTAACTGCACATGTAAACATTTAACATTTTATGTGAGTGCAGTATTATGTTTTTGCTGGGGCCAATACTTGTACTGATTGCTGACACTATTTCATAGGCTTCAGTCAGTAAACTAGACTGATGCAATCACTGAGCTACAACATCTGGTGGGAAAATACAGGTTAGGGCTAGCTGGATTTTGTTGTAAAAAAAAAGGATTGCCCAAATTTCTGAAGAATGATTTTTGCCATTCATGATTTATTTGATTTGATGATTTGGAGCCATTGTTTCCATTGGCAAATGGCAGTAAAAGCCCTAATCTTAGATGTCTGTGTTGTCGCAGTTGTCTTGAAAGCTTTTCACTCATTGCAGTGCATTGAGACAATAAAGCTCTGACTGCAGATCTCAATGGTTAGTGTCACTGTTAGGGCAGAAAAATTTTAATGAACAATTCTTTAGCCTTGACCTAAAATTGTATCATCTATTTCATCCAGCTTAATAGCTTTATGGAGATTGTTTTGTCCACCTAGAAAAATACTTGGAGGATGTTTCATCCATTATTTGTGTGTCCTTCACTCATAAATTTTTTCCTTAAGATGGCTCATTTTTATTGATACCTTTTATATTTTTATAAGCTTATTAAGTTGAATAAATTCTATTAATGCAGTGATTTTTTTAGCTCTGTGTCCTGCGTTCATGGACGCAAAGTGTCAGTTTATCTGCTTTTGCAAGATGCATGTTGTTGTTTTTTCTACTATAACAGAGCATTTTTGGTGTGAGTTACATAGTTTAGAGGGTAAAGTATAACATAGCACCGTTTTGTCCATTTGTTGTTTTTGCAGGTTATTATTAGATCAACGTTTTGAGAATAACCCATGAAAATGTATATGTAAATATAACACTTCCTTTTTCTATAAAATTTGGGACTCATAATAGATTTTTAGTCCAGCAAATCCCAGGACCCATGGTGATAAAGTTTTAAAAAAATCACTGTTGATGTATTGGACTGTCACTAAACGTCTGTTTGTCATGTGTGGCATGTGTGTCATTCCTTCTATCTCACTGTAGGCCAGTTCATCACAGAAAGTTATGGTAAAATGAGACGATCACTTAATTTAAGTGCAAATTGATATAGTGGATGGACTTGACTTTGTGACAAATATGATTTAGTTGCAAGTAGCACATTAAAATCAGGTGCATATAATCAAGCAGTGATTTGTTTTGCTTTTTTAAAAATGTCCTGTGGCTTTCAAATTGGGAAAGTGTGGCCTGTTAAGTTTCAACATTGGGAAAACAGCTTTATTATGAAAGTACACACAGTTTGACTAGCTTTACATAACATAACAACATTCCTGTCATAAATAGTAGTTGGAACAAAAGAAAATGTCATCGATAGAGGTACATTTTTTTTGTCTTGTGGGGTTTTCTTTTCATAATAAATATGTTTGATGCATATGATATTGGAATATTTGGGGGTTGATATATATTTTTTAGAGTGGAAAAATCATTATTTCTCGTGGGGAAATTTCGGTTATTTGGCTAAAATTTTCGGCAAAAAAATCACTGTCAAGTTAAATGAAAGAATAAGATTTTTCTTAGCTATTTATCAGGGCTCGACACTAACAGTCATCTGATTGCCCGGCCAACACAAGACCTAGTGTGAGAAACTTGTTTTAAACTCAGGTTGTTTAATCAGGTAAAGAAAAAAAAGACAGTAAATTATTAACACATTAAGTCCAATGCTTTGCTCATTTTATTCCGTATAATCGGCGTTCTTGAGGAGAAAATTAATAATGTGATGTGTGTGCATCATAGTATGCTGCATCACTCGAATTCCACATTTCTCGGCTCATACTTACCAGTAATTGTAAGCAAAAGATTTATGTGTTTGTCCTAAATTTGATTAAAATTTATTCTTTCGCATAATCTGAGATATGTAGTTCAATTAATGTAATGAAAAATATTACATTAAGATTAGTTTAAACAATTGCATGCTAAAATTAATAAACTAAATGTGAAAACAAAATGTGCGACATTGTCTTGTAAGGAAGGCTGGAAAATGTTTTGTGTTTGCTTAAGTTTGGATTTACAGCAAAATCAAGTAAATCAAGACAAGCTGTTTGAATCTTTAGTAAAATTAGACTCTAAGACGTCTTAAAAAGGGCAATGTTATGCACTGTATGCTGAACCATTAACATTAACAACATTTGAATAAACATCAATTTGTAACTTTTATCACATATGTACATGCTTTTTAAAGATACTTTTTTTTCAGGCAAGTAAAAGTCTTGGTGGATCAAATTAAATTTAAGGCAGATTGCCTGACTGGGCAACCACATTCTAAAGTTTCTGTCGAGCCCTCTTTATGTGTTATTTTACAATAAAATAAAATTAAAAGTTTGTGAAAACATGTTTTCTGATCTTTTTTAACCGCATGGGAACAAAAAAATTCTGAAACTTATATCATTTTCTATGACCTTTTAACAGTTGTGATACTTGCCTCCAGACATTGACATTCATGTGTTACAGATTAGGGTTATATCAGTGTCAGAGTTATATGCCTCCAACAGTTCAGATTCTAGTTCCTAGCCAGTCTTTCTTTCAGTAAATGGGTTGGCAGCATACAGAAATCTTTAGATAGATATTTTCTTAGACTCTTAAATGAACAAACAGGTCCCTGTGATCCAAACTTGTCAAGTCATTGTCGTTAGATTTTGCTGTTTACTAGGGGATAAGGGGAACACTTCTATCTTTATTACATTTTATGAACCTTTCCCAATCCATGCTGCTGAAGCCACTTTTAAGTCATGTATAGAGGCAGTTCTAAAATTACACCTGTTGGGGACTGAAATCTTATGTCAGTTGGCAGATCTGCCAGGTTATATTAAAGAAATGATTATTAGAAAGGTTGAAAGATCTCAGTTAGGTGTGATATGCAATTTAATAAACAAAAGTTAAACACTGTGAATCCAATTTGGGGCTGTAGTAGTCTGGGCACTGCCACACTGAATGCCCAATGTTTGACCTAGAGCTAAGGGTTTGAGCCCAGAAATTGACACAACTTCTTGCTCTATGAGCAAAAGAATATATGACAAAGTCCTATGAGTATTGCAACATATACCAAACTCCGAAAAGGCACAGAACAAAGGTATTTCACATGCAAGCCAAGCGAAAAGTAAGAACAAATTTGTGATGAGTCATTTAAGGAAAAGAGCAAACCCGACAGTTACCGCCTTGGAACGGTCAGTCGGCAATTTGGACCGACTGGGGTGCTTAAGCCGGTTTTACAGAGCTCTAACCTCGCACTTCCTGACGAGTTTCTTAAATGCAAGCAACGAAAAGAAAAAAAAAAAGACTGTTCCATGTGCATTATTTTCCAGATAACTACCCAGGATAGTATTGAAAAATAAATCTGCATTGAAAGGACGTAAAATAGTATGAATTTGTATGAGTTTCATCTGAACTTTTTCAGCAAAAAAAAATAACATGGGGAAGAAGAAAAATATTGCTGATCAAGTGCGCCAGAAAAAGAAAGGTCAGGAGAAAAAAACAAACCCATTTGAGGTGAAAATTAACAGAGTCAAGCATAATGTGCTTGGAAGGAAACTTAGCAAACATGACAAAGGAATGCCTGGTGTTGCTAGGTCAAAGGCCATCAAAAGGGTTTGTATTGGAATTTCTATCACATTTATTTTTAATTTTCACTACAAAGAAATGGAAATAAGGTTCTAAATTTATAAATTTTGTGTAGAAATTTATACAGCGTTACAAAGTTATGTCAGTATGAGAAGCGTGTTATTTTATTTGAGTTTATTTATTTTTTGTTTGTTTTTGAAAAACATTGCAGCGACTTATTATGATTCATTGTAGCGATGACCAGCTATTTGGTGGAGGCAGACCCCAGGCTAATGTCTGGGTAGAACCAATGGCAAACTGCAAGTTAGTTGGAAGAACTTCCCACATTAAGTCTTTTACCCTGATTGGGATTCAAACCCTTGCAGAGAGAGGCTTAACAGTTAGAGGTGTTACAAATTGTCCACTCTACCCTAACCCCCCACCAACCCCTCCAAAATGTATAACTCTAAATGGGCTTATATTTGACAAATGCTTATGCCTGTAGTCGCCAACTTTTCTTGAGATATTTTTTAAGGTTCTCTTGACTTGCAGCAAATTGCCATGACATCAATAAAATATCTTTATTACAACCATCCTTTTACAAAATGATTAACAAACAATCAAGTTGCTATGGATTATTTCAGAGGAAAGAAACATTACTGAAGGAGTACCAGACCCAGCACAAATCCAACAAATTTGTCGACAAACGGTTTGGAGAAAATGATGCATCTCTCTCTATAGAAGATAAAATGCTAAAAAGATATGCTATGGAAAGAGCAGTAAGTACTAGTCAACAGCTGACTTTTATATATTTACAAAATAATATTACTCATATTAATTGTATAAAATATAACAATGTGTAATTTCCCAAGGCAGTTGTTTAGGAAGTAAAAAGTTTTTGGGGTTTACTTGTAATTCCTAACAAAATCCAGTACAGTTGTAACAGGTACTCAATTAAATTGTCTGGATATATATTTTGACTACTAATTTTTATTTACTAGACTTGTCTCAAAGATGTAGCAAACAAACAAGATAGCAAAATATATCTGATCTTGCATAGCTTAAAAAAAATTGTTTCAGTCATGATATTACATTTCTTCAGATTACCTTTAAAAAATAAACTTATACATAATGACTTATGATTAGGATACTATGGGAGATAATAATTCAGATGCTGCTGCTGCCTATGATAAAGCCATTTAATCTTTCGTCTCAGAAAATGACAGCAAAGAACCGTTTCAACTTAAATGAAGATGAGGAGTTGACACATTATGGGCAGTCGCTTGCTGAAATAGAGAAATTTGACGATCCTATTATTAGTGATGAGGAAGAGAATGATGATGATCGCAGGGCAGAAGGTAAGATAGGGTTGTATCCAGCAGGGTTCGCACAGTCTTAAAAAGTGCTTAAATTTGAGCCCCTTTCTTAAAAAGTGCTTAAAAACGAAAAAAAAGTCCTTGATTTTAAATACTCTCTTAAAAAGTGCTTAATTTTCTCTAAAAACGTGCTTAAAAATGAATAAATGACTAAGATCATGGTAAAATGTCGAAAGTTTTAAACAGACAATCGAATGTAGTATCAAAATATATGAATTGTTTGCGAAACGTAATAGTAAGGGGACAAATTTCAAGCGGTTCAAAGTAGTTTGGGTACGAATAAGTCGGAGTTGCGCCCCTTTGTAAACAACAAAATGGCTTTGGGAAAAAAAGAAACGTGCTTAAAAAATGGGATAAGGTGATTAAAAAGTGCTTGAATTTTGGCATGGGATGGCTGTATGAACCCTGTCCAGTATATAAGCTTCAAAGGCACATTGGGTGATTGCTTGACTGTCAATCAAATATGTTTACAAAAACAGATAATACAATCAATGAACAGCACATCATGAACGATCTACATCATTGACAAATTGTGTTATTTTCCATTTTGAATTGAAAGAAATCTTTTAGTTATCTTCCTTGTGGGAAGGTATTTTCATAAACTTGATATATAAAAATATAATAAATTTTATTTTTAATGTACTAATTTTTTTTTAAATACACTCAAACAAATTACTTCTTATTTCAATAAATTTTTGTTATTATGAGCATACTTTAGTCTAATGTGTTTTTCAGATGTTTAAAAAGTGAAAAAATCTTAATTTTTCTGCAGTAATTATATGTCAAATACCTACCCACAAGGGAGGTAAGACTGCTGTTTTTTGTGGTTGAAGTCCCTTTACATATGAAAAGAGGAAATAATTATGATGAGCCAGAGAGAAATACCTGAGACGAACCACATTTGCATATGTTTTACTGCCATGCAGTTTTGGTATATCGTCAGAAGAATGTCTTTAAGGAGGAGGATTTTTTAATTTATTCAATCAGTCATACTTTATAAATAAAAAAGTATAGTCTAATACGTCTTTGCATTTTCTTCTAAATTGTATTTGTAGTGGAACCATGGTTTCATAGTAAAATTTAGAACATTTACACTAAAACTGAAACTAAGACTCCAAGAAGTTTATACATGTAAACATAAAAACCTTAAAATAGTTTTATGTTTTTTTAACAGTGCCTGATATGCTTCAGACATAGTTACATGTAAAGGACATAAAAATACACATAGCAGCAGGCAGGATGCCAAAGGTTGCCATGGCATTCATCCTGCCCATTGCCTGGCCCCATTACCATTCCGAAAAACAGGAGCAGATTTAGTCAAATATTTATCAGATATTTATTGTCTGGATATCTGAACATCTCTCAGCGACCATAGCGCCTGGAGAAGTTATTGTCAACACCCACGCAACCAGTTAATTGGAGTCATAGCAAGGCCCTGCTTGTGGGGCAAAATGTTTAACTTAGACGGCAACACACTCACTCACAGAGAGTTGTCTCCATTACTTGATTGACCAAACTTCAAAATCCAATTGGCTTCTTTAGAGTTCATTTAAATCCATTATGTTTGTAATGTGTTGAAACAGCAAATCAATATTTTGGTTTGTTATTTTTATAGTTGCTCACAAAAAATCTTCTATAATTACAGCTAAGCTTGTAGCAGAGCACCATTTTGGTGGTTTTATGAAAAAGAAATGGGAACCTCCTGGTGCTGATGGGGCCCCAAAGACGTGGAAGGAGAGAATGGAGGAGGTCATCAGTCAGTCAAAGAAAGCCAAGGTATAGTCATATTGCCATCATATATCATCATGTCAACATGAGATTTTAGGTGAAGAATCTTTTGTATAAAGAGAAAAAAAACACTGATTAGCACAAACGTGTCCGGCATAGTAAAAAAAAAAAAGTGTAGCTCAAGCCATATATGTCACAAATTACAGCAGTGTTTCTAGAGTAATGTATTAAGTCTTGTAAAGAGAATACACCATGCTTATGAGTGCAAATGGATCAGATGCAGAAAAAAAGTGTAGATGCATATCTTCCAGCCCTGAGTGCTATAAAAGATTACCAGACAGTGCCTGCTAATTCTATAGTTCCTGTTATATGTTGTTGTTTTTTATGTGTGTTTTTTTTTTGTGTTTTTCTTACATCACACTAAACACATTTATGGTCGTAATGGTCACGTTCAGCTTATTATTGGTGAAGGAAGATCCCAAGACAATATCTGGATATAACCACCACAGGTTAGCGGGAAAACCTCCCCACAAGAAAGTTCTAACCCTGACTAGGACATGAACCCACACAGTGAGGGGCTGAGCAGTTACAAGTCTGTGACTCTTAATTTCTTGACCAAAGGCACTTCATTTCTATATTATGCAGGTGTTGATGTCATATTGAAACTTAGCTGAAAACAGGCATTAGGGATTTGCCGGCATTTTTACCGATACTGCGCAGCGACATTTCTATCATTATAGCACAGGGGCACTTATGAGGTGCCCAAGGGCTGAACCCGGCCGGTCCATTATACTGACACCGACGAGTCAGGCGTAATGCTGTCCCCATAGCCCCGAGCGTTAGGAGGGAAGCCACTACTACCAACTTTAAAGTCTTTGGTTAGACCCAGCTGGGGTTCGAACCCACGACCTCCCGATCCGCAAGCCGACGCTCTACCACCTGAGCTATTGCGGCCGGTAGCTGAAAACAATTACAAATTAAAATGAAACTAGGTATTTAATTCACTTTTGAGTCTTTTAGCCAGTTTACTAACTTAGCATGTTATCTCTATTATTTTAGTATGAGAGACAGATGGAGAAGGAGAAAAGTGTACAGCTGACAGAAGAGCTGGATGAACAATGGAAGAATCTTCACAGGCTGATAAATCCCAAAACACCGAAGGTATGAAAATATTTTGATGTTTTTCTGCTTTTTTTTGACAAGCTAAGTGAGGCATGTAGTATGTGTAGGAAATTGTTTTACCAATATTTTAAACTATAATTGGCTGTGTTCTTTGTGCAACATGTGTGTTGTAAAGCTGTTAATGGTCATAGAAGACAATTAAAAAGATGTATATGACAGTACAAAGAAAGGTATATATTCTTGACCTTTCTGTAATGAACTTTTAAGTAAGTTGGAGTTGTATATAATAGGGTATGGCAGAAACTTACGATGCATATACTTAAATTGCTCCGCACATGATTATTTTTTTAATCACTGCATTAAAACAGTTGATAGCTTGTTATTTCAAGGAGGCCATTTTATTTTTTGTCAGATTTTGTTATTGTTATATTTAATCTGTAATATGTAACTTTCATACAGGTTTAAAGGTTGTATCCGACAGTTAAGATTAAAGATTTTTTTCTTAAGTAACCAAATAAGTCATTGTTACCTGAAAAGGTCATGCAAAATTCTGTTCTTTAATGCACTAGATCTATGTGAACAGTAACACATAAATCCCCGCTCATCATTGCAAATAGCCAAGTATCTGAGCCACGCTGCAGAGATAGCTATTTTTAGATAAGTTTTCAGATAACGTTATACCGTCCACTCTGACGTCAATGTCTATTTTTAGCAGAGACTTCTATCATGCTTATTTATATATTGGGGAAGAATGAACATTAAGTGTGATTTTTTTTTTCAATTTGCACTGTCTATTAATATAGGTAGTGTTGAAAATTATCTTTGCTTAGACTGACACATGAGTTTATGTGGAAGTTACGCCCTTAGTTTACTAAAGCAGTGGTGAGATATAGTTTCATGTATTTGACCTTGGCAAATTGTCAGATACCAACTTTGAAGACATTCATAGTATTTCACAAACACCACCCATTTTCCAGAATTACAATGTAAGTTGTTTCATTTTTTAACTGGGTGAATATCTGTATTCAATTTTCTATTGTAAGCTGTCTATTAATGTTATTTGTAGATGTTGTGTTTAATATAAACTATTATTAAATAACTATATGTTATAAGTCCTATAAAAAAGCACCTGCCACTTTCAATAACACGACGGCCTAATTAAAACAGTGCCAATATCAAAATTGTGAATTCAATAATGCAGGCTTTATATCAATATCACTTTTTCAGCCCCGAGCAGAAAAGTGATATTAATATAAAGCTTGCATTTGAATTGATTTGATTGGCTAATAAGGCAGGGCCAAAAAATGATATAGATTTCAGCAAGAAGCTCTGGGAAATGGCAGCCATTTTGTTTTAACTCGGTCTATGTGTAGACGCCAACAGGTAGCATAAATTTATGAAACAAAATATTCTCAGTTTTCAGACATTGACAGCATGAATTGGTAGTGTTTAACTAAATGTGGTATAAATTTACAGTGTGTTCATTTCACAGAAACACAAACAAGCATTTTCTGACTTGGATTAATGCAAAAACTAAGTAATAAATGTGAAATGTTATAAGTACATGTAGTTATTTTGCCTTGGGCCAATACGACTGCCATCGGACAAATAACAGGGCCAATATCAAATCACTTATTTATTAACATATATTAATGTTAAGTTATTAGTAGATGTTATGTTTATTATTGTTAAGTTATTTGTAAATGTTGTTTTTAATATTTCTGTTATTGTTAAGCTATTTGCAGATGTTGTGTTTAATAGTTCTATTATTGATATATTTTATATTTTTAGACAAAAGAAGAAGAAGACATGCAAAGAGCCATGGATGAATATGATTTGGCCGTAAATCAACTAAAGTTTGAACTGAAAGGAAAGGTAATAAGTCTCGAAGTGTGCTCTGTATTTTAAGATAAGACAAGCGAATATGTTGTAGTATGTAGCATGATACCCAGTGTAGATTCACATTACAGGAACTGAAATATTACTGTAAATGAACCCAGCATATTGATGCTAAAGCACATTCATTAGATGAGGAAGGCATGGAAAACAGTTATAAGATATGCATTAATTATAAAAGTATATTTTGTGCACCCCAAAATTTGAGCTAAAAAAAGGGAATATAGTGCAGAGTTTTTAAGTGATCACACTTTATGGGATCAATAAATTTTCAAGGGAGTAATGATTTGCTTGTTTATTATTCATGTTTATAATGAAACAGATTTTTGTGAACATGTACAGTTTGATGGTTGTTTATTTACTTTCTGCAAAATCACTTTATATAAAGTATTAGGCATAATTAAGGATAACTTTAGAACTAAATCATTTGTAAGTGTTTTGCTGTTAAAATATCTTTTAATTTCAATAATTGTTATGAATTTGAATACTAACTTTAATAATTATCCCAGAACCAAGTTTATCTTTTAAAACAAAATATTTGTTGAAATTGAAATCATATACTTATTTCATTTTCTTGGCAATGCCCATATATAGCAGTTTGTTATGAACAACATGTTCTCACTTGAATATGATTTTTTCCTCTTCAGGCAACAGATCGAATGAAAACAGAAGAAGAATTGGCAAAAGAGGAGAAGGAACGTTTGGAAAAGTTAGAGGTAGATAGTTATGGTATATTTTCTGTTAACTAGTTAATGGCTTGGACTTCAAATAATTACATCATATGAATAACTGTTACTTTTTATGCCAATAATCGAGCAGAGGGGGACTGGACTTGGTAGCACAACCGGTAGAGCGTCGGCTCCAGGTACAAGAAGCCCCGGGTTTGATCCCAAAGTTAAGTAAATGGTAGTAGTATAGCTCCCTTGCTAACGCTCGAGCATATACCGGTATAAGGGTAGTTCCACGACTGGTTGGCCCAGTGTCAGGATAATGTGACTGGGTGTGGTATCATGCCAGGTGTTCACGGCATGTTATGCACAATGAAGGCAGCACTATATCTGCTTCAAGTGGACACCGTCTCCAGATAACTGAAATACTGTTGGTGGGACAATAAATCCAATAAATCAAATTAAATCAAGCAGAGGGAAGTTGGTGACTGAATTCCTCATTCCCCTTGGCAAGGCTTTAGGTTCTAGTCCAGACTACATCTTTGTGTTGGGGAATATATATTTCAAAACAGAACTGACAAATTGGGGTATCAAGATGCAAGAAGGTGGTTAGAAAATTGGTTAATTACTGGCTATCTGAACAGTCACCATCACCTGGACATTCCATCCCTCACACCATGTTTGGATACAAGCATATACAGATTTTGACTAGTGAACCTTAATTGTAACCATCTTCGTCTGACTGTTTTTTTTTAGCCTATCTGGAGACAACTTTATTTTGTCATTTAAGGAATCTTACTTTGACTTAGGAAAGAATTAAGAAAAAAATTAAAATAATTTAATATGACTTTTTTATAGGTAATGGGTGCTGTTTGTCCATCTGTCTGTGTGCTTTTCCATCATGATATTGCTCAGAGCATGTCTCAGAAATGGTTGCACATCTTGTTTATCTTTAATTTCCTCCATAAGTTATTTTTTCTTAATAAAATAACATGAGAACTACTTGACAGAGTCAACTTTAACATCAAATCACTAAGTGATGAGTAGTAGTAAAGTGCTCAAGAATGATAACTCTACATTCTCCATCAACATTTACTATTTAGTTACCTCCCTCAGTTTATTTTAGTTATTTATTTTTTTAATGCAGTTCACAAAAATCATCTCTGACTAGCTTATGTTCCTGTATAACTTCTGGAAGCATAACCAGGCTCTACACATACCTTCTTTGAATCTGGAAAAAAAATATCCATCAGATATTTGCGACCATTTTTTATCATTCTCTGGCAAATATCATTGATCCAAATCAGTTGGCAGTCTATTACAAATATGGAGTGTTGCGGTGTGTATTTCAGGCAGACAGAAAACGAAGAATGAAAGGCATTGTAGAGGATCAATCTGCTCCAACTCACAAATCTGCGGATGACCTAGATGATGGGTACGTTAATTGGCCATGACACTTCTAGATTTGTTTCCCCTTTTTTTGCTTTTCACACTTTTTTAAATGTTATTCATTTTAAATACAGTAAATATTTACAAGTATTTCAGTTTTAATGACAATTTAAAAGGCATTGTTTGCTGGGTTTTTTTTATAAAAATTGGTGCTGCTTTGCATAGCTGATTTTCTGTTCCGATTAGCTACAATGCAGTCCTTTTTGAATTGGTTCTTATATTAGCCAAAAATAATTTTATTTGGACAAATTGCATAAGAGGTTTTACAGATGTAATGTTCTTCTCTTCTTATAGAAATATTTATAGAACTAAAACCAGGGATAATCACTGTATAATGTTTATAATTAATTTCTTTTCTCACAATTCACCTTCTTGCATCAATCATTAATCACTTGTAGGCTGTTGGTATTGAAAAAAGTGTCTATTGATACAAATTGTTTGTATTATGACAGGTTTGCTTTGGACAATTCAGACTTTGATTACGTCAGTTATAAGGATGGAAAACTTCTTCATGATTCACAAGAGGAAGCCAGCGCAGATGCAGATGAGGAAGAAGATGTGGTGGAGGGGGAAGTGGAAGAAAATACTGATGATGAAGAAGGTATGATAAAAACTTGCTAAAAATAAAGTATGTTCTACAATACACCTACACTGGGTTCAAGGACCTATTACATAGTTGTTCCTGAAATAAAAAAGTTTTAAAAAAATTGGCAATTGTGCAAACATTGCCATATAAATTACTGTGAATATATAGAGATTATTAATTATTTTATCTAATTTACCATTCATGCACTTAGCTGTAGTATGTGAGGCTTTCTTCTTGTGTTTCTTTTGAATAAATATATAGTAATTTAATATACTTGTTACAAAATACATTAAAGTGAATTCATTGTAGTTTTAGTCAAATTAAGTACCCGTTCAGGGCTAGAATTTTCATGTGGGGAGGTTTTTCAGCTAATCTGCGGTACGCCGGTGGTTCTACCCAGGCAAAAGTCTGTGATCTTCCTCCACCAATAATTAGCTGGACGTCACCAATATGACCATAATTGTGTCAGTGTGATGTAACAAAAAACAAAACAAATTTACTAGTCATTGTAATGTGTTCGAAGTTCCTGAATTGATTGATACACATGCTTAATGTCAATTATTTGTTATTCACAAGAGAAAAAACATATACATCTGCATAGCAAGCAGATGCAGAGACATTTGTTTGTCACTACTTAACATTGGGGAACAAAATGCAGCAACGGGTTATATTAAAAAAAAAAAATTAAGAAACTTTAAATGTCTTTGAAACTTAGTTCATTATATTAATATTGTATTGTACACATGCTTCCATTTTTTAGAAGAAAGTGATGCTGCTGATGATGATGAAGATGATGATGATGATGAAGAAGATGCAGAAGAGGATGATGATGAGGAGGAAGAGGATGATTATGAGGACCTTGAATCAGATGATGCTTCTGACAATGAAGTGAAAGAAAAAGAATTGAAACCCATCCTAAAAAAGGGTCGAGATCTAAAGGAGAAAGTGGAAGGAAAGGCATCAGAAATGAAAACCAAGGATGGTAGCAAGTTTGATGAACAGAAACGCAAGGAAATGATGGAAAAAGCTAAAGAAGAGTTGCCCTTTACTTTTGATGGTAAGGTGATGCATTATGGTTAAAGCATTTGAAGTCTTTCAGAAGAAAATTTTTGAAAATTGACATGAAATATTGATGCCACTGCCAGGACTCGAACCACTGGCTTCTTGATTATCTTTCAAGTGCATAAAAACCATAATGAATGACATGTACATCGTTAAATATTGCTGTATATCTATAAAAAGAAGCTTAGTGAACAATATGACTTTTTACGTCCTGTCTTTAAATATGAAAGTTTTAGTGGGGCATCTCATTAAACAAATACAAAAATTAACAACATAATCTTACTTCTAGTTTATAAATTTTATAAGCCATCTTTGAACTTTAACAAGTTAAACTTAAAAAATAGTTTTGTTTTATGACAAACTGATGTAGCCTTCCAGAAATTTTAATTTAACTTTTAATGTGCATTAAGGACTTATTTCTAGGCATATACTGTTGAGCAAATTTTCTCAGATTTATTTAGTTCTTAGCTATTACTGGGAGCCATAAGAACTGCACCTTTTGCTCTCAAAATTAAGCAAACTGAGGGTCAAACTTATGCTAATCCTTTTGAAGGCATGTGCAAGAAAATAATTCAATCTTCGACATATTCTAAAAAACATTGAAAAGTTAGCTTGATTTGTATATACCCTTTATAATACTTAACGATAAAAAAATTCATTATGTAAGTTCCTTTTTGGAGCGTTAATGGTTAAGCCCTTATTCTGTAGATCAGCCCATCCAGGTTTCTAACCCTGACTCACCACAATATGTTAGTCCAAGGGCAAGACAATTTACAATGTTGCACATTGCTTCTAGTAGTAACTACCTGAGTACTAGTTCTATGCTGGAAGTGAGCTAACAAGAAGGATTAATATTAGTTTAAAAAAAAATAACTTATTTCATAATCGACAATGAACAAAGTGGCTTAAACAAGAACTTTTTTTTTCCAGCACCTGAGAGCTATGATGCATTATTGGACTTGTTAGAGGGTCACAGTGAAGAAGAACAGCTGGTCATCATAGAGCGGATCAGGAAGTGTCACCACCCCAGTTTAGCAGAGGGCAACAAGGAGAAACTGGAGGTCTGTCAGGTTTTAATTATTTTAAAATGTTATATAATTGATTTAAACAAAAGTAGTCGATATTTGTTTAATTATAGGGGTTGAGAAATAATTAAAACTTGAGGGATGTGACTAGGAGTTAATGTGCTGTTGAGATTTCAGTGACATTTTCTGAAATGTTCTGACGAGTGTGATTTCCAGTAGTTTTTAACATATCTTTAACTGCTTATAAGACAGAGGAGAACAGTGAAAACAGGTCACTGGGACAGTGGTTCAAATCTGAGATCATTGCCAATGTCCTGGAAGAAGAAAAAAATTCAAATTACAGTCCAACTTGAATTAAGCATCCACTGATGGGACAGCCTAAAATTGGCTGCTTACGACAAGTTGGTTGTTTATTACAAAATATGACGTTATTGATTGCTTGCCTTTTACTTCGGTCATGTATTTTTACAAACAAGTTTTAATTGGTAGTCTGCTGCAAAATTATGTTCTAATATATATTTATTACAACATAACTGCTTTTGGGATGCCTATGTATGGTTCAGAATGTCAGAAGTGACAAAATCAAAGAAAATATTGGTCCATTAATAGTAGTTTGGTCATTTACAATCAATAGCATGCCGTTTTAAATTATTCACATCAAATTAATACCAAGAGTACCAAAATCTTTGTTAAATTGTAGTGCCACAAATCGCCAAAATGTGTACATTTTATTCAGACAGCCAAATTCAGGATGGTGCAAGTTTTTAAGTAAATTTAGTGGTGTCAGTCTATGAATGAATGAACTCACTTATGAATTAATACTTCTGCATCCGGTTTCACTAACATATATGCTGAATAGATATTGGCTGAGACACTCTTTTGCCTCATCTACCAGATAGATAACAACTAGAACCTATCTTGATTGAAAGATTGGGACAGTTAAGTGTGATAATAATGGTAACTACCGTATTTTCTCACTTATAAGACAGGGATTTTTCCTTTAAATTTCATCTTCAAAGAAAAGGGCTTGTCTTATAGGCGGGGTCTAGCAGTTTTCACCTTGTTTTAGGGCAAAAACATACCACTTAAACTTGTTAGCAGTTATGCAATGACACGCTTGCCGTCATTATCGACTGCCAATAATTTACCTTAATTAAACTTTGAATTCTGTCGGTCAACGATTTACTGTCTCATATACATTTCCCTTTGTTCTGCATGAAACACGGCTTATTATCAGTCAGTAAACACTAGAGCAAAAATTCTTTAGTCTGCCAAATACACCAAGCTGTAATTTTCTTGGCGTTTCTGTGTAGACTTGCCTCATTACACAGGTCAAGTGACTGACTCTGAGATAAGCTGGTGTCAAGGTACGTGGGGAGTTGGGGATTAACGGTCACACATTCATTTAGTGACCTCAACTGTCAAACAAATACATGTTAATTGACAGCTAATTAGTCAATTAAAGAAAGATTTGAGCAATCAAGGTGACCTCTGGCCGCTGAAGACATGTGACTGCCGACTAGATGACAATTAAAATTGCTGGGGACGATTTAACCTGACCACTTACAGCATTGTGGCAACTCCTAACACATGACAGCTTTCACAAGTTTAACTGTATTTCTCTTTATCCTAGTGAATAAAATACCTGCTTGGGTTATTTGAGACATTATTTGACATCATTCTTTAGTGCCATCTGTTGCAGCTGCTAGTACATACGGTATATATTGCTTTGAGACTATATCCAGCCCTCACATTCTTTTTATCGACTTCTAATTCCTTAACCCCTTACTTTTATATTGCAATTCTTCTGGTTGACTTGGTGTTTGTTTTTGCTCTACAAAATAAACCTGACACTGTCATTATAGCAGAGATTTGTGTCTTTGCAACTCATATATCAAAACTGTTTCAGATGATGCAAAACTATGTCACATAAAAATCCATTTTTTTCACCCAAGAAGCATTTTTTTCTACTTTTTATTACAACCACCAAATCATCTGACTCCTCAGCCTCTCACTACATGGGTTCATGTCCCATTCAAAGGACTTAGTGTAAAAATGGCTTTCAACTGATCTGCGGTGCACTGCTCTAGTTCTACTTAGACATCTGTCGGGATCTTAATCTACCGAGATTGCTAGACGTTACTATAATGACCATAATTGTGATGCTGTAATGTATTTTCTGAAAACAAAACAAATTACCACCAATTTATCTATTTGTTAAGTAGTAACTTGCAGTTTTACGATTTGTCAAATAGCTTCAGCCTGTGTAAATGCAATAATATGAGAATATGAGAGTGTTCTTCTTCTGTTCTGTACTATCATATACTGTACTGTATTTTCTCCAGGTCCTATTTGGTCACTTAGTACACCTGTACGAGGACCTGCTACACCAATCTCCGCCCCATGTTTCCATGGCAACACGGTTGTTGTCCCACCTTTACACACTATCACAGATGTCACCAGTGGCAGCGGCGATCACCATGGTTGACATCTTGACAGAGAGACATGCTGAGTTTGCTGAGGTGTGCACCAAGAAGGCAGGTAGAGGACTGTTCCCAGGTCTTGATATGGTATGTATAAGAGTGTCAATAATTTGCTTGTGAACATGATAGAGGTTACAGTTTTTATCCAATCTTCATCAAACTTGATCAGAATGTTTGTCTGAAAGAAATCTTGGCTGAGTTTGTTATTGGTCACGTGGGGTAAAAACTAAGACAAAAGTTCAAATTTTAGAAAAACCTTCTGAACACACAAGAGACCACATTTATGGTCTGATCTTCACTAAACTTGGCCAGAATGTTTGCCTCCATGAAGTTTTTAATGAGTTTGTGATTTTAATGAGTCACGTGGGGTCAAAAAGTAGGTCATTAGGTCAAATCTTAGATAAAACTTGTGAACACACTAGAGGCCACATTTATCACCCAATCTTCACTAAACTTGGCCAGAGTATTTGTCTGCATAAAATCTTGAGTTTGTCATTTGGTCACATGGGGTCAAAAACTAGATCAAATTTTAGAAACTTGGCCAGAATGTTTGCCTGAAATCTTAGATATGTTTTGAACTGGGTCACTTGTATTCAGTAGGTCTCTAGGTCAACTTCTAGTAATGTTATCAACCCTGTGGCCACACTAATGGTCCAATCTTTACCAAAGATTTGAAAAGTAAATAATTACTTGATGCCAGATATGAGCTTACTTAAAGCCTGCGTCCTCAGGTGAGAGAATAAGGTTCATCATGGCCCTCTTGTTTATAAACTATGACCAATTTACTACCTGTAAATATACCGGCTGCAATAGCTCAGGGGTCAGCTTGCGGATTGGGAGGTCGCGCGTTCAGACCCACGGCCAGGTCAAACCAAAGACTTTAAAGTTGATTGTAATGGCTTCCCTCCTAACACTCGGGGCTAAGAGGATAGCATTACGCCTGACTAGTCGGTGTCAATATAATGGATCGGCTGGGTTCGGTCCCTGGGCACCTCATAAGTGTCCCTGTGCTTTTATGATAGAAATGTCGCTGCACAGTATAGGCAAAAATGCAGGCAAATCCCATCGCATCCCATCTCTACCTATAAATAACCTATGACCTTTCTTTCCCTTCTTTTGCAGTTGCTCCTGCTCATGGTTTTTAATTTCAACAATGGCTTTGTTATGAACTATGACGAATTTATGACCTATATGCTGTAAGAAATCTAAGATGTTTCCTTTTCTGGCTGTCATAATAAACTGTTTATAATATCAATGTTAATAAAATTTATCCAACTATAACCTTCACCCTATAAATTCCCCTTTAACATCTTTTTCCATTGTGCAGTTGCTGCTGTTCAAGTTAGTAGGTCAGCTGTTTCCAACATCTGACTTCTACCATCATGTGACAACACCTGCCATGTTGTTTATGGCACAGATCCTAGCCCAGTGCCCTGTATGTACTGGTCAAGATGTGGCAGCTGGAATCTTCCTGGCCAACCTCTGTCTTGAGGTATGTTACACTTTCTGACAGCACGTCCTACTGTTCTACCTAGACATTTGCACAGGATCTTCCCTCACCTATAGTAGTGGGACATAGCCTGTATGACCATATTTCAAATTATATTAGTTTGAAATATTTAATACAAAGGGCTATGTATCCAACATCAAAGATTAGCTCCTGTGACTGCTAAGCTTCTCACTGGATGGGTTTGAGTCCCGATCGAGGAAAAGGACTTGACGTTAATAGGTCTTTCAGCTGACTTTTGGTACGCCGGTGGTTCTACCCAGACATTTGTCTGGGGTCTTCCTTCGCCAAGTAGCTGGACAATGCTATAATGATTATAATTAGTCGCTGTGATGTATTTTAAAAACAAATGATCCCTTAGAATGTTTTTTTACTCTAAATCAAAGATGCATAAGCTGTCACTCAGATACCAGTTAGAATGGAAGCCCTATGGGGTGTAATGGTAGGGTTGCTGACTTGTAACACCACCAACTGGTTGTCCTCTCACCGCATCTTTTTGTGTCATGTTCACATCAATTTGACGTCTGTCTAGGGTCTTTTTCCATCTGAACAGCTGGATGTCGCTTAATGACTTTAATTGTTTGCTGCATGTATTTCAAAAACAAAACAAACCCAATACGACAGAAGATGAAAGAAAAATGCGTTTAACACAGTTTGTTTCCATGACATTTAACTTTCCATAGCTGAACAGTTACACTTTTTGCAAAAAGATTTTCATGTAAAGAGGCTGATTTAAGAATAGGCGAATCAGGTAAATGGAATAGAAACAATGCTTTTAGTATTGACAGACTTAACAATATTATATATTGTAATCATACAAAATAGAAATGACTAAAATAAAAGAATGACCTAAAATGTTTTCTTAGCCTATAACTAGTTTTTGTTATGCATTTTCCTGTTGCTTCCCATGTTACAGTATGTGGGCCTGTCAAAGCGCTATGTACCTGAAGTGATCAACTTCCTCCAGGGACTCCTCTTCATGGCGGCTGACAAGGAGCCCAACAAATGTATGTTACTATATATATGTGTCAAGGATGTTATCATTATACTCATAATAGCATTACAGATATATCAGGAAGCAAAACACAATTTTTGTGTCGCCTAAAAAGGTATGCATGTTTCTGGCAATGACTCAAAGTGCAGTGCACAAGAACCGTAACTCTACCTTGTTCCGTTTTTGAATTATTCCCCTTTGATTGATTTTTATAGAGCATTTTTTGTTTCGGTGTGTAACTTTGTCAAAAAGGTCCAAATGACTCCAAACTTGGTATGCATGTTTCTGGCAATGACTCAAAGTGCAGTGCACAAGAACGGTAACTCTACCTTCTTCCATTTTTTAGTTATTCCCCTTTGATTGATTTTATAGAGCATTTCTTGTCCGGAGCCTAACTTTGTCACCGTAGGTCCAAATGATTCCAAACTTGGTATACATGTTATTGGCAATGACTCGAAGTGCAGCACACAAGAACCTTAACTCTACCTTGTTGGTTTTTTTTAATTATTCCCCTTTGATTGATTTTTAAAGAGCATTTCTTGTCCGGAGCCTAATTTTGTCACCATAGGTCCAAATGACTCCAAGCTTGGTATGCACGTTTCTGGCAATGACTCGAAGTGCAGCACAAAAGAACCGTAACTCTACCTTGTTCCTTTTTTGAATTATTCCCCTTTTATTGATTTTTATAGAGCATTTCTTGTCCGGAGTGTAACTTTGTCACTGTAGGTCCAAATGACTCCAAACTTGGTGTGCATGTTTCTGGCAATGACTCAAAGTGCAGTGCACAAGAACGGTAACTCTACCTTCTTCCATTTTTTAGTTATTCCCCTTTGATTGATTTTATAGAGCATTTCTTGTCCGGAGCCTAACTTTGTCACCGTAGGTCCAAATGATTCCAAACTTGGTATACATGTTATTGGCAATGACTCGAAGTGCAGCACACAAGAACCGTAACTCTACCTTGTTGGTTTTTTTTAATTATTCCCCTTTGATTGATTTTTAAAGAGCATTTCTTGTCCGGAGCCTAATTTTGTCACCGTAGGTCCAAATGACTCCAAGCTTGGTATGCACGTTTCTGGCAATGACTCGAAGTGCAGCACAAAAGAACCGTAACTCTACCTTGTTCCTTTTTTTAATTATTCCCCTTTTATTGATTTTTATAGAGCATTTCTTGTCCGGAGTGTAACTTTGTCACTGTAGGTCCAAATGACTCCAAACTTGGTGTGCATGTTTCTAGCAATGACTCAAAGTGCAGTGCACAATAATGGTAACTCTTCCTTCTTCTGTTTTTAGTTATTCCCCTTTGATTGATTTTATAGAGCATTTCTTGTCCGGAGCCTAACTTTGTCACCGTAGGTCCAAATGACTCTAAACTTGGTATGCATGTTTCTGGCAATGACTCGAAGTGCAGCGCACAAGAACCGTAACTCGACCTTGTTCCGTCTTTGAATTATTCCCCTTTAATTGATTTTTTTAGAGCATTTCTTGTCCAGAGCCTAACTTTGTCACCGTAGGTCCAAATGACTCCAAACTTGGTATGCATGTTTCTTGCAATGACTCAAAGTACAGTGCACAAGAAGGGTAACTCTAACCTCTTCCGTTTTTTAGTTATTCCTATTTTATTGATTTTTAGTGCATTTCTTGCAAAGGGCATAACTTGTTGTGCAATGTTTTTGCAATGAGACAATTAAAAGGTTATTTTATATGTGAATTTTGTGCAAATTCATTGCTAATATCTGTACAACAAAAAACTAATTAACATTTTTTATGTCGACTAACAAAATTTTCATCAGGCGACACATCCGACTCGCGGAGTTCTAGTTAGTTATTTACTATACATGCAAAAATTTAAAAACATGTTAATTGAGACTTAGAAGTCAATAATATAGATCCTAATTTTGGAGAGCCCAGCAGGAGCTGGCTGATTTCAGTCTACAATATCTGCTTAAGCGCTATTGATTCGTACCAAGCAGGCTTATAGTTTATTGCCACTGTATCACTACCACAGTTAAAGTCACAGTTTTGGCAAAACTTCCAGCTGATTTGCAGTAATAGCTGGACAGCTATCAACTTGCAGCAGCATCAAATAATTCAGATACTGGTCAGATATTTTTTCAATCTTTGCTTTGGGGCGCCCGTGGCATTGTGGTAGAGTTGCCGATTTGTAACTCCTGACTGCTAAGCAGGGTTCGAGTCCCATTCAGGGCGAAGTACTTAATGTGAGAAGGTCTTCCAGCTGACTTGTGGTGCACCGGTGGTTCTATCCAGACATGTGTCTGGAGGTTCCTCCACCAAAAAGCCAGACGTTGTTATCATGATCATAATTGGTCGCTGCAATGTATTTCAAAAACACAACACAATGGTATTTGATATTTGAATATATATTACAATGCATCACAATATTTTATCATAACAATGTTATATTTCACGCAGTGGAGAAGGTTGTCCCACCTTTCAAACCAGTTGGAAACAACATTAACCTTTTACATGTGAAGACCCCTGTTGACAGGTATGTAGTCTTTGGCCATATTCATGCATCATTTTAAAACAACCCAAACTAAAACTTGTATGCAGCGCCAGTGCCCATGTCGATGCAGTTAGAGTAGCCATCTTGTAACTTCTTGGCCCCTCATCACATTGGTTTGAGTCTCAGTAAATACGTACTACCTGAAAAAGTAGATCAATCAATCACACTTTTATGTTGGGGGCGCCAGCGGCCGAGTTTTTAGAGTTGCTGACTTGTAACTCCTCAGCCCATCACTGCGTGGGTTAGCGTCCCGTACGGGGCGAGAACTTTTATGTGGGTAGGTCTTCCAGTTGCCCTGTGATGCACCAGTGGTTCTGAATAGACGTAAGTCTAGGGTCTTCCTCTGCCAGTAATTAGCTGGACGTCGCCAGTATGACTATAACATACAGTTAAAATCTGAGCTATTTTCTAACAACTTCATGAAATCGACTGATCTCATAGAACCAGCTTACCCACATCTAGACAGATTGATTATAAACACAGATATGTTGTGTCGATGATGTTTGTGTACTTTTAAGCTATAAGTACAAATCAATAGAATGGCATCATATAGATTACTTAAGATACGATGAAACAACTCGTAAATGTGTTTCTTCACCTTTATGCACTGCCCATTGAATCCTTTTTTGGATTAAATCATTGGCACTGATTAATATGAGGCATGTGAACATTTCAGCATCGACTGTAAGTGGTCCGTGACTAAGATGTTGGTACCTGATGCAGACCAGGATATTTTTACATCAGATAGCTTCAAGTAAGAAAGCAAATTTTCCAATATTATATTTTGTTATTTCTATTAAATGCAATGCAAATATGAAAAATGAATGCAGAAAAATACTTTCTTATGTTCATTGTTTAGCATTAATATTATTATTCTATGATTTTATGTCACTGTACCTGGTTGCGCAATTGGTAAGCTCCAGGTACAGGAGGCCCGGGTTCAAACCACATCATACCAAGTTGTAAAAAATAGTAGTGGTATAGCTCCCTTGTTAATGCTCAAGCAAGCAAATATATGGGTAGTTCCAGGAGTGCTTGGCTTAGTGTCAGGATAATGTGACTGGGTGTGGTATCATGCCAGCTGTTCACGGCATGCAATACACAGTGAAGGCAGCACTGTATCTGCTTTAAGTGAACAGTGTCTCCAGATAACTGAAATACTGGTGGTGGGACGATAAACCCAATAAACAAAAAAACATAATATCATGGAAAGTTGCATTTATCTCTGTATCATGTGTTTAATAGAGCTTCTGCCATCCATCAGTGTGTTGTGCTGCTGAACGAATTCGCTAAACTGTACGCCAGCCTGCCATCATACAAGGAGGTCTTCACACCTGTGATATACATGTGTCAGAAACTACCCACACAACAATATCCTGACAATGTTCAGGTAAGTTACTTGACTTTATTTGAATTTTACGATATATATTGCACTAGGAAAATACTAGTTAAATTTTCAATGTTCATGCTATAAATTGTTAAGCAAGACCAAGATAAGTGCTGCAGGCTCGATGAAATACATTCTCACATGGAAGTTACTTTCCTGATAGACTGATTTAGACAAATTTATTTTTTTATTGTTGACTATGGTTGGATTTGGTTATCATATTGTTTATGTTTTTTACAGACATCCATATCTGAGTTTTTGTCTTGCTGCAAGACGACTTGTAATCGCAGAAGGGAGTGCCTGATAATGCAGAAAAAGAAACCTAAGCCATTAAAGATGTTTGAACCAAAGATGGAAGAGACGTAAGTTTCTATTTTTGCCATAGTTGGATGAACAGTCAATTTCAATCTCTGACTGTTGTTGTTTTTTTAAATCCATTCATTAAAGTTAGTGTTTATTTTTATTTTCAGCATACTAAAAATAGTTGTCTGCTTTCGTTTTGTTTTTGAAATACAACCAATTGTGATCATCATAACGAAGTCCATCTATTTAGTGGAGGAAGACCTCAGACAAATGTCTTGGTAGAACCCCCATCACACCGCAAGTCAACTGGGATGGGATTTGGCCGGCATTTTTGCCGATACTGTGCAGCAACATTTTAATCATTATAACACAGGGGTGCCCAGGGACTGAACCGGGTCGGTCCATTATGCTAATACCAACAAGTCAGGCTTAATGCTGTCCCCTTAGCCCCGAGCTTTAGGAGGGAAGCCACAACTACCAACTTAAAAGTCGTTGGTTTCACCCGATCCGCAAGCCAACGTTCTAGCTGATAGACCTTCATATATCAAGTCCTTTCCCCTGAAAGTGAGAAGCTAAGCATTTGGAGGAGTTACAAATCGGAAACTCTACCTTTATACTAATGGTGCGCCCAGAATGTAAATCTAAAAAATCAATCAGCTCATTGCAGAAACTCACCATGAGTTTTTGACGGAAGCATTCCTATTATTTACCCAGTAACATGCATTGTCATATTTGTTGCTTTCATAATAGATCAATATTGAGGTGCTTTTCATTTAGACTTGGGGCTGTGTCAATAGTTCACAAATATTTGTCTATTTTTGAATATTTAGCCACCAACATGGGCTTGATTTTGCTTCACATTGCCCTAGTAGATGGCTTGACCTTGACATTGTGGCATTAGTTCCGTACAGACGCAAAATTCATTATCCCATAAACGTGAAGTATATAAAATTAGTGTCCATGGCAAAGCATTAATTTACATCACTGACTCCCAAATCGCTGATTCATAGCTGAGTTGTTTAAAGTCACTCAGAACTCTGCAGCCCTTTAACACATGGTTTCAAGATTCATTGGATGGGATACTGTTCATGCGGATATTTCAATTGCCATGCAGTGGTTCTACCCAGGCATTCATCTAGGGGACCACCTACAGTTCACCAATATTAATAGCTTCACAACGCCAATATGACCATGACTTAAAAAATAAACAAACAACAAATGTACCTAAGCAGCCCCTTTTCAAGTAAGTTTGAGACTAAGGGCTTCAATTAGGCATGTTATCAATTGAGATTCTTCCCAGACAACTGGACCTGATAGCGCAATTGGTAGAGCATCAGCTCCAGGTACAGTAGGCCTCAAGTTCGATCCCCGGCCACGACATACCAAAGTCATTAAAAATGGTACTCTTATAGCTACCTTGCTAACGCTCAAGGAAATATAAGGGTAGTTTCACGACTGGTTGGCCCAGTGTCAGGATAATGTGTCTATATCTGCTTCAAGTGGACACAGTCTCCTGATAAATGAAATAGTATTGGAGCGAGATAAACCAGACAAACAAATCGTCCCAGACAATGGTAGCATTTGCGATCCTTGTCCACAAAAATTCTCTAGGCATCACCATTATGACCATATTTTTCTTGGGCAATATATTAACAATGAACAGTAATAATGTTAATTATTCATTTTCAGTTTTGATGGCAGAAAGAAGGGCAAGCGTGGCACAAGAGACTTTAATGAAAAGCAGAAGCTTCTTCACAAACACAAGAAGGAAATGAAGGGCGCACGGCGAGAGCTGAAGAAGGACACACAGTTCTTGGCGCGACAACGGCTCCGTGAGGTGATGGAACTCGATGCCGAGCGTAAACGTAAGGTGAAACAGATATACGCTGGACTGGCAAACCAAGAGGGAGAGTACAAGAAAATGAAATTGGGCAAGGCTCCTGACTCCTGATAACCCTGGTCAAACAATGGTAGATAGCGACTGATGCGTTGGAATGTAGATGAGAGGCTTAGAGGTTGAAACAATCTGTAAATCTACAGACCCCTTATATTACAGGAATTTGTTAGAGGATGCACTGGAAGGAACACATTAATCTGGGCACAGGAAATGCACATCATTTTTTTGTACTAAGATTCTTATTAGCATTGACTTTTGCATAGGCAGTATTGGTATATGGTTCTAAAATACATTGAAAATTGTGTTGATGCAGATCTACCAGCTACCAGTCTGACTTGTTTCGTCTGGATCTACATTGTTTGCTATAAGGTACCCATACCCCGGTTCCATCCCTGTTGCTACTAACAAAGATAAGAATCTGTATCAATTGTTAAATTGTTAATAAATAAAGACAGACTGGGTTTAACTCTGTTTGAGATTTTGTATTTTTCACTGATTGCAAGAAGGAATTTGTTGATGTACAGTCGAACTTTTGCTATAAAACTTCGGGTTGTTCAAAGCTGAGGCATTATTCAAAGTCCTTGGTCCCAAAGTTTTACCTATATAATTTCATGCAAAGAAACAACTCCGATTATTCATTTGCATTAATCAAAGTTTTGGACTTGTTCTAAGTCATTTTTGTCCCCAACGTACAGTTTTAATGCACCCTTCTCATATCTAATCCAAAGCCCGATCGTGTCAGCGATAGACCATTCTGTATTTTCACCAGTCAAACTGCGAAGGGAGTTTAGTAACATAAGTGTTTGGCTTTGTTAATTGGTATATATATTATGGTATATACATTGCTCCTTGCACATTACAGCAGAGAATTACGAAATTCAAAATGACGGACTCCTAGTGGAAAGTTTTGTAAGTGGAGGCAGTTTGGTTTATTTCAACCCATGCATTGTTCGAAGTAAATCAACGGTCATGACGATTTCGAATAATCGAAGTTTTACTGAATATTTAAAACAAAGAAAACGCAGAGGTGCGTCGTGCGCATTTGGAGAGTATCGTTTTGTTTTGTTTTATTACTTAATACAAATTTAGATAAAAACTAATTTAGATAAAAACTTATTTATCTAGAGAATAGATAGAGAATTTATCTATTGTTTATTCTTTAAATAATAATCCTTATACAGAGACCGGGTTTATTGAATTATTGTTAAAAACAATACCAGATAATGTTGAACTAGAAATTACAATTTATTAATTTAAAAACAGAGAAGTATTCGTAACTTTATTATAATGTTAATTTAAGTATTGTAACTCATGTAATTCACTTAGCTATTAAATGAAATGAATTGTTTATTTCAAAGTGTTCTATATTTAATATATTTCATTTTTTTCAAATCTTTTTCTACTTCAAGCCTCGTGCCCTACTTGAGCAATTGGGAAAAATAATTTGAAATATTTATGCATAGGATTTGGCAAAAGATTTTTATTTGTTTTAAAAAATAATAATAAAAGTAGCAACTAAAATATTAATGACTTGCTGATGTGCAACTAGCTTACAGTAGTTCTATAATGAAATAGAAACTCTAAATCTTTGTTACCTGGTTTGGAAAAAAAAATCTTCTTTCTGAGAAAAAGAAAGTCAACTTGCATTGCCCACATTTGTAACCTAAATTGGCTTTTATAAAGAGGTATAACGTAAGAAGATCGCAGAAATATTACAAAATGGCACCAACTTAAATTCTAAGACATTATACTTAGATTGTAGCAACAGTTTTTTAAATAAACAATCCTCTTAATTAGCATTTTCATATAGGTAGGGAATTAAACTGGTTGTAGGACGTAATGTACCATTACCGTAATGTACCAGGACTTAATGTACCATTTTTGGATAGAATGTACCATCTATAGTTTATATAGGAAATTATTGTGAACGTTTATATATATTGTTTTTAGTTCAAATAAAGTTGAAACATGTTGTAAATTTGTGTTTATGATATTTAAATGTGTATGTATTGAAATTTTAATGAGTTTTTAATTATTTTTTACTATTAAAGTTTATTGATGAATTCTTTACTTTAGTAAAACAATCTTATAATTTCTTAATCACTTGGAACAATTGTTAATAACCCATACAAGACTTGTTGTTTATTCTTCAAACAGATTTATAAATGGTTAAAAACTAGCCTGTCATATTAACAAACAGGTCTATCAATTGACAAATACACAACAGAATGCCCCAGGGAGATTTTCACACCTAATTATCACCCCTCTAAGGGGTCCTCCACACTGAACAATAGGCCTACCATAATCCCTATATAAACTATAGATGGTACATTCGATCCAAAAATGGTACATTAAGTCCTGGTACATTACGGTAATGGTACATTAAGACCAGCACCCATTAAACTCGAGCTGTTTTAAAAAGCAACTTAGGACGCACGCACACACACACGCCCCCCCCCCCCCCCCACACACACACATTGAACTTGTAATGTAAAGAAATGACCGAGCTTTTGTTTGGGGGTGGGGGTTGATAAGTAGATTTTATTTTTTATATTTATTAATATTAAAAAAATAATACCTTTGAGAAGGAAACTATTAGATTCTTCATTGAAATTATCTCAAAATAATTATTTGTGAAGACATGTACACAATAAAAACAACGACCATCATATGGTTAACATTTATGAAAACTGTTTGAAAGAACAACAACAACACAACCTTTTATGTTAACAACATTGTTCTACTTGCCATTCAATATGTAGAATTTAATAATCAAAGCACTATATTGATCAAATGCATTTCCTCTGCGGCCTTAAAGGTTAACGTAGCTATATTGTTCAAAGGTGGTTTAGGACAGTTTGCCTACATGAAATACATTTGACAATATCGAACCACTGCTTTGGGGAATTTAGGCATGCTTTAATAAACCCATACTTTAGTCTTAATAAATACGATTTTGAACGCTATCTGAATTGTTAGACAGAACTACTCACGAAAGAAAAATCACTGAAAATGTATATTCTTTCAATTTGCATACAAAGCTCAATAGAGGCTTCAGCTAAAAATAGATATCGACGTCAGAGCGGACTACCCGGATGACAATATAACGTGATCTCAAAAGTAAGTGGTAACATGGTTTTGAAAATAGTCTGAAAAAAACTACCTCTGCGACGTGGCTCTGAAAGGAAGTACCTGTTTGTAGTAACGAGTGGTGATTTATGCTTGACTGTTTGCACCGATTTAGGACATCAATGAACAGCATTTTGCAGTCTTTTTCATGTAACAATGATTTATTTTGTTATTTGAGAAAAGAAGAAATTTTGATCCAATTCGTCGGATACTACCTTTAATATTTAACTATTGTAAAATATATCCAGCCTTTTTCACAACAAAAGCAAAAACTTGACTTTTCTTCATAGCCTTGCTGGGTTATTACTAGTATTGAAAAAAATTAACGAAAGGCAGTACAACAAAACGAAAGTAGGGTGACTGTAATGTAGAATATTGTCCGCAATAGAGCAACAAATAATACATGCTCCTAGCTCATATTGATCTAAATAAAGAACTTTTTGCAGTCTAAGTTGCACTGTGGTGTATGTGCATTTAGTGGAAGACAAAGCTGGTACCCAACAGTTCGGACTAAAGTTATTGTGTTTTATTCACCAATACTCGATACACCTAACCCGTCATAACAAATACATGCATTTCTTACATAAGCCGCACTGTACAGAAAGCAATTTTAAAACTAAGAAAACCACGTGAACACTTTTGAGACTTCATTGTATCATCATCCGGGGAATCCGCTCTGACGTCGATATCTATTTTAGCGCAAATCCCGAAAGGGCCTATTAATAGATTTTGGAAGTTATTTACTTTTAGAGCGGTTTATTTCACAAACTGTATTGTTTTATAAATGAGACGAAAGTCTGAGTTTCTGAAGAGTTATGCCAAAATTCCAGCAAACATGGGTAAGATATTGTTATATGATTTAGGAAAAGTGTCGGATATACCTTTAAAGGTGGTATTTAACAGTTTGGACTAAAAGTATTTTCAGTATCTTAATAAACCATCATTACCTGAGGAGTTTTCGCAAATCTTTGTCTTTTGATGTCCTACACCTGTCTGAAAGTCACCGCAATGCCATATTTCTCATTATAAACATGTATTTCCTATCTGAGCCACGCTGCACAGTTAGCTATTTTAAAACTTAGAAAAACACGTGACCACTTATGTTCAAGTTCGTCCGCGGTTACGTCGATGTCTTTTTTAAGCAGGAATCACAATCGTTTTACCTATAGATTTAAATAGAATGAACATTTTAAGTATTGATAAGCGATTTACTGCCCTAAAATCGTCAAAGCTTTAACTAAAGAATGATTTTTTTCTACAGAAATTATGCACAAATACCCCAAACTGAGGTCAGGCATTGTTATATATATTATATATAGGCAAACTGTTAGATATCCCGTTTAAAAGCAGCCCTCAGTAATTATTTTCTAGACAGACTTAAAATTGTCGAACAACAAAATGTGAAATCATTCCGAATATTCCCACTGTAGGCCGCGTTTTTTCCCCATAAGTATAGCTAAAAGGGCAGAATACACACGAGAAATTAGTATTCCCTAGCATCCACCACTGACCTAATTTAAAAAATGAGTGACCCACTTTGAAAAGAAAAAAAAACACATAAAACTTGTGGCCTTGTCTTTCTAGCTTAGTAGGAATTGGGCCTTTGGTTATAACAAATATTGATTGCAGATCACTAAGCAAGTCACTTTAAATGATCTAAAAATGTAGTTATTTTTGCATTGTAGTGTTTAAAGGTGAATTTTTAATGTAATTGTTTAAAAATAATCTATGATTGCATTAAGCTAAACCAGTGTTGGTAGAATTTTGCGGGCAATTCTACATGGTGATTTTTATGTTTTACAAAAGGTTATGTGTTGTTTGTTTTTCCTAAAATACTTAGCTCATGGTATTTATGGCGTAAGACATATAATCTTGCGGTGCAGTATTTCTTCCATTGTCGGATACCCACGCTTGATTTTTCCGTTTTGCTACATTCGTCAAGCGTGGGTTAATTGGAAAATTTTCTTTCATCTTATCGAACTTAATAGAACAAGAATTGGCCAATCATAATACAGCTTACACAATCCATACTCTTCAGCGTGGAGACTAGAATTATAACAACGAAGTCGCCAGTTTGACAAGTTTGTCCAAACAATGGAAGAACGAGCATTATCATTAAACTGAAATCTTCATCGGATTATGAAGCGACCAATGAAATATCATTACCAGAAACGGCGAAAACTAAACTAAATATCCCACGGGCGATAAAAGGAGAATAAAGGAATGGATCGGTCGTGGGTGTCAGACGATGTATTTCTTCAGCCTTTTTTTAGTATAAACTATCAATATTTTTGTTTATAAGAGACTGGCCAGCGCAGAATGCCATATTAAGAGATTTCATTTTTTTCTTTTATATCGCTTTTAACTCTAGCTTAAGAAGTTCTGTGATGTTGTTTTTATGTATGGATTATGTCTAATGTCTTCACACTGCTTACACTTTTTGTTCGTTTGTTTTCCGAATTAATTTCTCTGAAATTATGTAAAATTTCCTAAAACGGTGATCTGACCTGGATGTGTGGGATTTGCCGGCATTTTTGTCGATACTGTGCGGCGACATTTCTATCATTATAGCACAGGGGCACTTACGAGGTGCCCAGGAACTGAACCCGGTCGGTCCATTATGCTAACACCGACAAGTCAGGCCTAATGCTGTCCCCTTAGACCCGAGCGTTAGGAGGGAAGCCACTACTACCAACTTTAAAGTCTTGGGTTTGACCCGGCCGGGGTTTGAACCCGCGACCTCCCGATCCTCAAGTGATGGTCGTTGTCAACCCCTGCCCCCACCCACAAGTATTTGTCCGATAATGTCGCGATGAAGACAATAATGGTTAAATATAACAACGAAGCAAAATGAATGATTGAATCACACGAGGCCGAGCTTACTGCAATTTTGACACTCCAGGATACGCCAAATCGCACACCCAAGGACTGACGTTGTTTTATCTTTTGTCCCATTGCTTTTGTGGAGGTCTTGTTTAAGTAAATAGCAAATATAATATTTCCATTCATTCCGCGAAAGTTTAGATAAAAACCACTACCATTTATCAATCAACATTTCGAGTCAATTCTTTTTCAAAAGTGGTGAATGTGCAATATATTTTCCATTGTTTTAGAGATTTTAATGTATATAATCAGCAAACGTCAATATATTTCTTTAGCTCGGTCTGCAACGCAAACTTAAACAGTTTAATTTAAAATTTTGTTTTACATGTACTTAACCTCGAGTTTGCGCTTGTTTGTTCCGTTTAAACATTAATCCCCACAAATCCGGGTCAATATAGATGTTAACTACAGCTTTCATGTGTTGTTTTAAGTCACTTCTCGGCGAATCAATAATTATAAATGCAGTTTATTGACATCCAATACAGCTTGAGACCTTTTCATAGATCGGCGAGGATAAATACTTCTTTAAACGTTTTTGTTTTGCTGTAATCAGTCAGATTGTGAAGTTTTTTGTTTCTGCAAGAAACATTTTAAATGTGGAAAATGTGCATTTCGTAAAATTGTTTAAAAACTGAAGTATTTAAACATGTTCTTCTGTGTTAACAAAAACTTGCTGCTCGCTAGTCATTAAGTTTCTTATCTGCATGATTATTATTAACAAATTATTAGCAATTTAAAAAAAATAAATAAAAGAAATCTGTCGATAATGTATTTTTAAGAACATGAATTTCTGATTGTCGGTGTTATATTTTTTTTTAAATGCCGTAAATTGTTTCCGGTGGGATATAGGCACAAGAAAAAAAAACACGCTAGGTGTTTAATTTTAATGAGGAACTATGGTTAACGTTCAGTCGCTGGTTCCACTCGTGTTCACCTTAGCACTGTTGTTTAAGGAGGGCGAAGGCGTATACATGGAAGGTATCTATACCAGTTTTTTTGTTTTAGTAACTTCATCTTTTGTTAGTGCAGAAAGATCACCAAGATCTAGGTAGAACCACGGTGTACCCCATACCAGCACTATGCCCTCCCTCCGCACGGAAGTGTTCGGCTCCAACACCTGCGGTAAGGGGCCGATCTTTTAGGTGAGTTACAAGTCTTCGACTACTCTCATTTGTTAGAACGGGTCCCCGACCCAGGACATAAAGTAAGTTATACGGTTTAGCATGTTTTGAAGATGTTTGCTGGGTTAAGTGTCAAATCAACAGCACTTACCTAAGAATTGTGTTGAGAAGAAGTTGAAGTTGAGCTGTATTAACTGCACTATTATGCATTGGACACGTGTCATCTAGTTAAATTATCCCGACACCGGCCAAAGAACTGCATTTGGTTGTATGTTTATGAAGGTACCTATGCAAAAGAGCCATAAGACTTTGCATGTTACTAACGGCGTTTGAACCCGATGCCTTCCGAACAGAGCTGTATTTCAACCTATTTGGTTGCCACCCCACTGCCAAGCTGATGCATATGAAGGTATAGGCCTACATGTATAACTTCTTCATTGGTTTACCTCTATTTTGCTGTAAGTTGTCAGTTAGTTAGGATGTACAGCATATACCTATGAAGTCGTTTTGAGCGCCCGTTATGACATTGTTTAGACGTTCGACTCTGGATCGTATGCCAGATTCGAAATCTCGACTGACCACGAGTAGTTAGTCCTTCGGTATGATTATTGTCTGTACATTGAAGTTAATACCCGAGTTCCGGTACTACGAAGGAATCGGAAAGTCTCGAGAGAACAGCGGCACACCCGCAAAACCGTGTCCTATAAAACAAAACAACACCAACAAATTAGCAATCTGCTCATTGCCTTGTAAGAAGCAAACATGGAGCTTTGAAATTTTTAACACTGTAAATTAACATTGTAGCATCCTGTTGGCAATACAAATTATTAAAAGAGATAAGCAATGGAAATTAATAATTGAAAAGTCCATTAATAGACATATGAGACTAGTTGATAATCATTTCAGTATATAAGCCTACAGGAAGCCGATTTGGGACAGCTAGGAGGGAAATAAACCTTCTTCAATAAAGGTTTTAATAAAGACAACATGAGTTACTTTCATTTCAAAGACTAAATTCGCGCAGCCATTTTAAAACAAGAACACGAGGCTAGTAACAACAAATGTTATTGGCTGGTATGTACATGTTGAAGTGTTAGGTAAAACGCGATTGGCTGGGAATTAATATTTGTAAAAAAATGCTATTATGGTAATGACATTTTCTTTGACAATGACAATTCAATGTCTGGTATTGGTGCCGTCCTATTCATTACCCATCCTACTGTAAGACACCATTATAAATATAGTAATAATAGTAACCATAAATAAAATAAATAGGAAACCAGGATGGTTATCTAAATTGTATACTAATCTGTGATGCCGTATACTTACTATAAAATTTCATTCTAAGCACTCAAGCATTCGAAACAATTTTGCCGCAAAAATATTAAGAGTCTTGTCCATTGCCTAAATATTTTAACCAACCGATCCTGCGAACCCAAAGCACTTTTTTTTTCTTTTTCATTTTAAAATCTGATAAGTTACGAGAGATACAGAAAAATGAAACAAATAAAAAAAGTTCAGATCTTAAGGAACCCAAAACCTTAATTTTTTAAGCAGCTGACAGCTACATGTATTCTAGCCTATAGCTGGAACCTCTTTAATATGAGACTATGTATTACGGCGCAGAAACTTAAAATACGTAGTATTTCAACTAAATCAATAAGCTAGCGCCAGTCACCAAGCAGAGTTGTTTGTATCCAACTGTAATACCTCTCCTAATCTCAATGTATATTCTTTCAAACTGTATAAAAAAGCTCGAAAGTGGTCCTGCTAAAATTAGATATCGACGTCAGAGCCGATTACTCGGATGACTATATAACGTGGTCCCAAAAGTAAGGGGTCAGATGGTTTTCTAAGTTAAAAGATAAAATTAGCTATCTTTTACCGTGGCAAAGATAGAAAATACCTGTTTGCAATGACGAGTGGTGATTTATGCTTGATTGTTCACACAAATCTAGGACATCAATAAACAACATTTTGCAAGATCTTTTCAGGTAACTAAGACTTATTCCGCTTTTTTTGAGAAATAAATTTTGGTCTAAACCGTCGTATTTCGCCTCTAGACACCAAGGTTTGTTTTTACTTGTTCTCTGTGTTCTCTTGTCTTGGTGTTTTATCACTTTTACAAGTGGCTTACATTTGTACCTACCTCTAGGTACAAACCTTTTAAGACTTGTTCGTGCTTACTGTTATTTCAAACAATTGCGTCTTTCAGAGGACCATCTCGGAAGGATGGTAGAATACATCTACTACAGTGACACAACAAGCTGGAACTCTGCACGTCAAGTCTGTCTCTCCATCGGAGGAGATCTCGCGCGTATTGACAGTCGGGAAACACTGGATCAACTCATTGCCGAGGCTTTCGGGACAACGATTCTGTATGTATTAATAATACTGACGAAATATAGCTGAAGATAATCATTGTAAATATACTGTGACGGTGTCTCTGGCAAGATTGTATATCTCGTCTTTTGCCAATAAAATAATGCATTCAATGACTAATACTCTATTAATTACACTCATGAACAAATTGCTGATATAAGTATCGGGTTTTCTTGCAACTTGACCTGTTTATCCATTTTTTCTATTTGTCTTATTGTATGTACTTAAACTCAACTACGTTGAAGTTGAGAGGGAAATACCTCTCGGACAAACGAAGTCTAGACTTTCTTTAGATGTCGGTCTTGACAAATTCCCATTTCTCTTTAATTACGTCACTTATTTCTACTACTTTTGTTAATGACGTCATGTCTAACAATACGTCATCATTTGGACAATTTTGTTTGAAAAGGTTCTGTTTCCTTTTTCCAACTTGCATTTGAGAAAACCCCTCAGGAAGTGGAGGTTAGAGTTCTTTTAGTACCCCAGTCGGCCCATTTTCCGACTGACCGTACAAAGGCGGTAAATGAATTGTTTGCTCTATTTTGTATTTTAGGCCTATGTCTCGTCACCGCTTTGTTGTTAACTTTTATAATTTATCAACTGACTGGCATGTCCAGTCAAGTTTTATTAGATCTATACATGAACGTTGCAGTACTCATAGGAATTGGTCATATTTTAATTCACTATATAAATAGTTCTATTTACATTAAAGGTAGTTCCGACATTTTGCCTATGTCAAATACCATATCGACCTACTGCTTGGGGATTTGGGGCTTAAATTTTGTATAAACCCATACTTTAGTCTTAATTAATACGATTTTGAATTTTAACTGAATTGTTAGACAGAACTAATCGCGAAAAAATCACTTTGAATGTGTATTCTTTCCAACTGTCTAAAAAATAGTGGTCTCTGCTAAAAATAGATACCGACATCAGAGCGGATTATCCGGATTACTATATGTATATAATGTGATGTCGAAAAGGATTGGTCACGTGGCTTTCTAAGTTTAAAAAAGCTATCTCTGCAGCGTGGCTCGGATAGGAAATACCTCATTACAACGACACCAATGAACAACATTTTAAAGGACCTTTTCATCTATCAATAATTTATTTTGTTATTTGAGAAAAGTAATTTTGCCCAAAATTGACGGATACCACCTTTAAAAGATTAAACAGTCACACATTGGTAGAAGGTTTCTTAATGGTAATGCGAAATCTGCTGTCGGTTTTTGGTAGATAAAGTCGATGTTAATTAGCGTAACAGTAAATAGTTTGTTTCCATAACTATCTTTAATTGGGTGTTATAATCAACATTATTATACATGTATAACATAAAAAGATGTCTAGGTCGATTTTGGATCAGGCAGGTCATGGCCAAAATATTATAGTTTAATAACTTCTGTTCTCTATCTTTTGTCAGTAGTATGATCAAACTTTATTAATGGCGTATCCATTTTTCATAATCCTGTAGTAGTATAGAATAATGTGTCAATGTTGAGTGTTAGCTATTGCTGATAGGAATGTTTGACATAACTATTTATGCTTTCCAATTGTTTTATAAACATACACTGCTATTTTATTTCAACTGAAACATAATTATTAAACATTCATTCAATGCTGTAATGAAACAATTTATTTAACAAACAGCTGTATTTATCATTCCAGTTTTCATTCAGTCTTGCAAAATAGGCCAGATAAAATTGAAGTATCATACACTTAGGAAAAAAAAATTAAGTTTCCTACAGCCTTCGTGATTAAATCAATACGCATCTAAACTAGAAACCGTGATATATTGGGCATTAGATCACGGAAATTTAAAATTTATTTTCTATCTTACGCGTTCTACAAGAAATTTTGACTTAAAAGGGACACAAATGCGCACTACAATTAACGCAATGTTGTTTCCCTTGTTTGGCTGTTCTTTTTCACCCCGCGTACTTCCAGGTTATATTTGTTTACTAAATGAATATTAAAAACTGATGAAATTTTCATAGTTTAATACTTATGTTATTAGTAACGTCAAATTTAACTAAAAAACAACATATCGCAACATGTCAGCTTGGTAAACAAAACGAAAATGGTTAGGGAAAGTAAAAAGAACAGCTATTCTATTGCAGTAAAATAGTCCAGATTTATGCCAAGGTATATCGTTTATTTTATCACGGCAGGATGCTTTTTTTTTTGTTTATAGAGATAAAATATTGATAGTGTTAGAATGAGCCATTAAAATAAGAGATGCAGTCGTAGTACGGATAATTTCCCTCATAACGTTTTTTATTGCATAAAATAATTCGTTTCTTATTAGTAGGTTTACGAAAGTCAATCATCGAAGAATATCCAACTTTGAGACTGTCTTGAATTTTATTTGATTTATTAACAAATATTTGTGTATTGAGTTTTTATACAGATTGTAGTAACAAAAAAGGATTCGGCCAGCTTAACAAATCATCATACGTCTGTTGTTTTTTGTTTTGTTTAGTTCTTCATCTTTCTGGGTCGGATTATTCGAGGTGGCTGTAGACAGCAAAACGTGGGTGTATGGTTGCAACCCCCTGTCGTTCACAGAAAACTTTCCGGACCAGTTCAAAAGTTCAGAGCAATGCTACAAACTGCGAAGTGACAACAATTACGTAGGACAAAGGCGAAAGTGTGACGAAAACAACGCCTTTTTATGTCGGAGGGCTTCAAGTAAGTTACGGTGTTTGTAGCTGATTTAAGATTGTATATCAATTATGTTTGGTTGTTTATTGTGTTTATTATCCTCTAACAGTATTTCGTTTATATGGTGACTGTGTCCATTTAAAGCAGATATAGTTCTGTCTTCACTGTGTATAGTATGCCGTGAACATCTGGCATGATACCACACCCAGTCACATTATCCTGACACCGGACCAACCTGTCGTGGAACTTGTATTTGCTTGAGCGTTAGCAAGGGAGCTATACCACTGCCATTTTAACGACTTTGGTATGTTGCGGGCCGTGATCGAACCCGGGGCATCCCGTACCTGACGCCGATGTTCTGTTACCAGGTCCGGTGTGTACATTAGTTGACCAAGTATTCAGTTAAAAAGCTTGGACTTTCCAATGTCTAGGGTTTTTATGTAATGAAAGATTTAACAAATCAAAACCTTAAATAGACAATCCCAAAATTGATCAACAGTGTGTAATGTTCTAAACAAATAAAGTTTAGAGTGGTTTGTTCTTAACTCGTATGAACTTAAAGAACATTTGTTCAATTTCGTTACGGAATCGGCGTTAGTATATTTAGGTATTAAAGGGCGCATATGAACCAAACGAATAACGTCGGTGAATTTTTCGATAGTTATCGTAATTTATTTCATGTTTGTTAATCGTTGTTGCCTGCAGCTGTCTTTTCTGCTTGGTGTCTGATACATTGACAGTTTTGTTATTGCAAGCTGCAATGAAAACCTTTGGTATTGCGGTTCTTGTTGCATATTAAATAATTTCATGTTTGTTAATGGTTGTTGCCTGCTATGTCTTTTCTGCTTGGTGTCTGCTACATTGACAGTTTTGTTATTGCAAGCTGGAATATCAACCTTTGATATTCGCGGTTCTTCTCGCCTACTAAATAATTTTATGTTTGTTAATCGTTGTTGCATGCTACTGTTTTTTTCTGCTTGGTGTCTGCTACATTAACAGTTTTGTTATTGCAAGCTGCACTGACAACCTTTGGCATTCGCGGTTCTTCTCACCTACTAAATAGAATTGTCCCAAATTGTAATAACTATCTGAAGCCGTGCTGTAAAATCTGATCTCCGATGGCTTAACTTACATTGGTACAGCACTTAAATTCTGTACCGCAACTCACCCAGTGAAGTGTGATATAATCCATCTTATAATCAAAATTCAACAAATGGTAAAGATGTAGAAATGAAAACATCGTTTAAAGCGCACACTATGATTATTGTTCCTATAAATAATAAAAATATTAGTTAGATATAAATGATATGACTGAAATGAAAAGGCGCTTTAGTATTTTCTCCAGGCGCAGTCGCATTCTAGGAAAGGCCCTGGCCTCAAGAGCGGCGTAAAATAGCGCCTTGTATTTTCTTGTCAGGTGATCCTTGTGTCTATAGGACCTATTATTCGTCACCACTGATGCTCGTTGACGCCACGACGACAGAGGAGGACTGTAAATTGTTATGTACGCTGGACATTTCTTGCCAGGAATGGCTCTTCGTGCCTCCCAGCACGTGCTACCTAAATAACGGAAGTGAGGTCACGCCACAGTCTAAGTTAGAGACGAAATTCTGCATGAAAGGTAAATCTGTGCTTATTCCTTTTAAGTTACCTCATCTATATTTCAACTATTCTTTAAAGGCAAATATCATCAGAAGCTGCAGTACGCACAGCGAACGAAAAGCTGTTCAAAGACTTTTGACCCGTCAGAAACATGACAGCCAGGGGCTTGTAAATCTTCTATATTGCATGCATGGCTAGATAGAGTATTAGAAAATCTTCTTGTCAGAAACTCCAAAAGCTTGACACTTGGGAAACATGTTCCTTGCTTGGCCATGTATAAAGTTTTTTCAAAGAATTTTGGTCTGTCAAAAACATAGCCGCCAGAGGCGTGGCCATTTTCCCTGTATGGCTAAACAGGTAAACATAAAAAGCTTAATGTCAGAAACCACAAGAGCCAGAGCTTTTATATATGGTATAAATGTTCCTTGGGTGAAGACTTTATTTGTCAAAATACTTTTTCCATAGATGGTTATATAGGAAAAATTTGCAAAAGAAAACTTTTTCGTCACAAATTAAATGAGCTAGAGCCTCAATATATGGTATACGAGTTCCTTGCCTAGCCCTCTATCAAGATAGTAAACAGAACTTTGATCTGTTCTGTCCAAAATCATGGCCACCAGGTCACTTTCCATGTAAAGCTATGTAGTAAAACTTTGAAGTTTGTCTTGTCCGAAAAAAGAAGAGCTATAGCCTGAATATTCGGTAAATATATTCCTTGTATGTATAAGATTCTTAAAATAATTTTGTTTCATCCAAACAGGGGTATGGTCATTTTTCAATATGGCTATATGGTCCATAATAACTAGATAATAAAATTGTGAAAGTCTTCTAGTCAGAAACTAACAGATTTAGATTTTGATATATGATATACAAGTTCCTGGCGTAGCCCTCTATCAAGATTGTTAAAAAATTGATTGGTAAAAAATAGCCGCCAAGAGCATGACCACTTTCTATATATGGCTTTCCAGTAAAACTTGTGACGATTTGTGTTTATTGACTTATAATCCTTCGATTTAGCTACTTATAATATTTGTAGTGTCTCGTAAAACCATGGGAGCATCCATCGCTTCCACCGATATTTTGTATTTTTTGTAAATCCTCGTTTAAGAGGAGTCAAACTTGAAGCCACCATGCGACAATTATTAGTGATAAATGAAAAGATAAAAATTAATATGTTTTAACATTTGAACTCATTATTTTTCAGTTTTATTGAACTCCTCATCTATGACTACGACCGATAAGAGTCAGTATCCAAACAACAATTGTACCTTACCAACAGGTAAAGTATTATACTATGGCAAGCACCATCTTTTACCATTTATTTCTTGTACATCGCGAAAGCCATTTTACACCTTTGCAAACAGTACACAATATTCAATCTTACATGTAGAATCCGCACATCTTCGACCTTATTCATAGACTGATTGAAGGTGGTATCCGACAGTCTGCCTATATATCAAATTAATGTAACAATTCCTTACCACTGCTTTTGGGGATTGGGGCATCATTTATGTATAAACTTATATTTTAGTATATGTGAAAACGGTTTTGAACACTATCTGCATTGTAAGACAGTACAAATCGCGATAAAACACTCTAAAAGTTCGATAATTGCAATTCTATAAGTCAGCACGATATTGATCTATGCTAAAAATAGATACCGACGTCAGAGGGGATTACACGGATGACGATATAAGGTAATCTTAAATCGATTCGTCACGTGGTTTTCCAAGTTAAAAATAGCTATCTCTGCAGCGTGGCTCTGATAGGAAATACTTGTTTGCAATGAGGAAAGGGGATTTATGTTTCATTGTTCACACTGATCCAGGGCATCAATGAGCAGCATTTTGCAGGATCCTTTAAGGTAACAATGAATTATTTGATTATTTGAGAAAGGATATTTTGGTCCAAACTGTCGGATACAATCTTTAAACATTGGATCTGTAATAAATTAATACGCGGAGCAGACATGTATTCCGAATTACGTTAGTAAATCATTTCAAAGAAAAGCAGTACAATTTGATGAATTTTTTAAAAAAATCAACTAAATTTATTATAAATAAAATAATTAAAAAGCATTCTGTTTTTTTTTTAAATAATTGTTAATGATAATAGTTTAACATTAAAATTTAGTTGCATACAAAGTATTCTATGATACGAACCAGTGTTGATCTGATTATTTTCCATCTGGTTTACGTCGTAGCAAAATTCATTGCATGTTATAAATACTTTATGAAGTATATTATCAGCATGTTTTAATCATATTGGCATGGGATTTGCCGGCATTTTTGCCGATACTGTGCAGAGACATTTCTATCATTATAGAACAGGGGCACTTATGAGGTGCCCAGGGACTGAACCAGGCCGGTCTATTATACTGACACTGTCACCTTAGACCCGAGCGTTAGGAAGGAAGCCACTACTACCAGCTTTGAAGTCTTTGGTTTGACCCGGCCGGGGTTTGAACCCGCGACCTCTTGACGATTACATTAAAATTTCGACATTTGAACCTTATATATCCAAACAGTTAGTTCTTATTTATTTATTTTTTCAGCGACGGTAGTAAGTTCGGTAGCATTGACAACCTCCACCATTATACCATCTCCAACTACGTCAATATTTTCCACAAGGTCTCTGTGCAACTGCGTGACGTCATCATGTGACGTCAGTTTTATGCCGTCAACCGTGTTTATGACATCAACCACTGTACCTAATTGCTCAACAAGCTTGGTTCAAAATATTTCATCTGAAGATGTCGCCTTAATTGCTCAAGCCATTTCAAAAAATTTAACCATTGACTCAAAGACGACAAGCGCTTACCTCCGTTCTCTTGTTAGTGCCGAGGATGCCCGCCCATCATCATTTGCAATTGGAATCGTCGGAGCTGTTTGCGTCGTTGTTCCCTTAGGGCTTGTGCTTATTGCTGACACAGCATCTTTAATCCGCCGGTGTTATGTTGACTACACGAAGAAAAAACAGAGACTGGAAAAACAAAAAAAGACGTCTGCTACAGATCCGCCATTGCCTCGTATACTGACTGACCTAATGGTTGTTGAAGATTTGGACAACGGGATAGTTGGAGAACCTTCTCTAGAAACATTGTTAGATGAGACATTGGAGCTTGTGCCGCGTACAAATCTTGCTGGACATTGCACTGAAGACAAAAAAGCGGACAACAAAACAACTGACAACACTAGCAACGATGCGGACAAGCGATCGATAGCGTCAATGGACGATACAACATCAGGATATGGCTATGGGAGTCAAACGACGCTCGATGAATACCTTGATGACATGGAAAGCACAGATGGCGACACAACAGGTAATGAATGCAGAAGCAAGGCATCAGAAAATGAAGATACTTTGTCAATTGCAACTATCGTTGAGTAATGTCCAATTGACGATATGGGTGCCCCAGAACATTTTCAAACATATAAACACGAAAATAGACAACTTAATAAGGCTTGCTGACCTTTCGTGACAAAAGAAAAACGTGACTGCAGCGAAAGAGAGAGAGCACACCTGAATGTCGTCATGGGAGCACTAGACAACTCACATATAGCCACTGATCTAATGAACACCAAACTGCAAACTGGCGGCGCATATAAGGCTTCTCCTCTACTGTTATTATGTAAAAGCAATTGTATGTTCAATCTATTATTATGCTTCTATCTTTGTTTTTGTTACATGCACTGTCACACGGATGGTCATATTGATGAAGTCCATATAATTATTGGTGGAAGAAGACCCCGATACTTATGTCTGGGTAGAACCTCCACAAATGAAAGTTCGCACCCTGTGATTACGTGTCCAGAGACTAACTGTTCAATCTGTATATAGACCTTTGTACGTATTTATGGCATGCCCTTTTTGGGGGGATTTACCACTATGTTTGTTGGTATTATTGTTGTTTAACTTACAGCGACTCGGCCCACATGGTGCAATTTAGCATTTCTTAAATGTTACAAAAAGTTGAACCGTTATTAATTGATGATTCAGAGATTATCAAAGCATACAATATTGTATAAAAACGATGTATGAAAATAAAAAGGTTTTAGCATTTACAATGTTAAAGTATTTCCTTCTTAATTTTATATTTATTATTCAATAATGACTTTTGAATCGATTTTAAAGTATAAAGTTCTTCTATATTTAACAGTCTACTTTCATTTATTATTCAATAATGACTTTTGAATCGATTTTTAAGTATAAAGTTCTTCTATATTTAACAGTCTACTTTCATTGTTTAAGTGTTTTATTAATTTTATTTAGAGCTAATTATCGACGTTTGGCCTTCGCGTTAATTTTATTATGTATATAATTATATGTAATATATAAATATAGTTTTTGTTCTGTTAATATTTGGCTATTGTTTTTGTTATGCTTTTATTATTGTTTGTGTTTACAACTGGTTATTTTATATATATACAGTATCAATGCAAATTTACCACGTATTGTTGTGTTGTGATTTGATGTGGTTACATAATATTTTGACATGGGTATGTATAAAACATACTCGTGATAAACTAGTGTTAATTTGTTATTAATTTTGCACAAGGACAAACCGTAGTCTTATTCTTTACGTTTTATTTTTTCAGTTCTAAGGTAAATCGTGATATTAACACGATTTTAAATACGTTTTTTTTTTCAAACGAATATAAATTATAAAACAGTAAATATTATTATTCACTTTGTTAAGGGTGATATCCTACAGTTGGGACCAAGAATAGTTTCATTATATATCATAATAAACCATTGTCACTTGAACAGACATTGCAAAATCCTGTTTATTGATGTCCTACACATGTCTGACAAGTGAACCTTAACGCCAAAATCGTCATTTCAAACATGGTTTTTCTATCTGAGCCACGCTGCACAGTTATCTATGTTTTAACTACGAAAATCGCGTGACCACTTAGGTTTTAGCTCATTCACGTCATTCGCTGTGACGTCCGTGTCTATTATAAGCAGGAATCCCAATTGTTATTATTATAGATTTGAAAAGAATGAACATTTAAGTTTTGATTAACTAGTTTTACTGCCTTAAGATTGAGATACTGTTGGAAATCTCCAAAGCCTTGACTAAAGTACGATTTTTATCTGCAGATATCATGTACCAATACCCCAAAGATAACATATTTTTACATATATTAGATATAGGCAAACTGTAGGATACCCCATTTAACATCTTCATTTTCATGTTATTTATCACTTGCTAAAAACTAGTAATGAGTATTACGCTGATACTGTAACGAATCGAGTATTGAACTTACTTTAAGCAATTGGAACGCCTCGGATAATTCACGAATCATCTCTCGGATGTATGACGGGGAAACCCCGGCGAAAATAACCATGACGGTACTTACGATGTCATCAAAACAGCAAAGATAAATGCTTCATAAAATTCAGTAACAGTTGTATATCTAACGAGATGTGAACAGTTAAATTGATAAGTGAAAGTTTATACTATAAACTTTGTAGGATGAATAATTCTATACACTACACCTATGGCTTTTTTGAAGAACTTTTTATGGCGTATTCTTGTTCCGGCGAATACATCGAAAGTGATTCTGTAAATTTCATTGCACCAGATATATCCGATGGATGACTGTCCCGAGGACGGAATTACCCGAGGAGTTCCGATTGTTACTTAAGCTCTTATTCGTTGTGCTATAATTGCAACCGACTAATGGCTTTGAATGATTCTTTCCTGCGATGTTGAATGGACAATATTAGAAATAACTTACGTAAAATAAAGATTTGTATATATGTTTTGAGTTATTTTCTGATTTTCTAATAGCACAATGATATGTAATAAAAGTTTCATCACCGACCACAAAAGTAATTCCTTACATGTCCTTCATATGTAAAATGTATAGAGTTGCATACCAGGGTAATTCCTAAAATAAGACAAGGCAAAAGAAAAACACAGCACAACTTTTCTTAACCTAAATAACTTACAACAATCATGAATTTAATATATTACACGGGTAATTGGATAAGAAATATTTACTCACCTTCCATTAACCTAATTTATCATTTCGAGAAAGAAGTCGCCGATTGTCAGAAAGCTGGTTAACTTATTTCAAGTTTTTTTAAGAAAATCAAATTACTAGAGACATATTTTATAAAGTAGAAATAATTTTCATTAATTAAAAAAGTAAATCAGAAATAGAGAATCTGGAACGAGTTGTGATTTAATACAAACATTTATTAAACAAGATCTGGAAAAGTGAAGGTAATGTGTGTATTGAATGGAACACAATGGGAATCACGTGGTAAAATAAATACACCGGTCGCTTGATCAAGAAACATAACAAATATCAACTTATCAAAATTGTTATAAATATTCTCCGCCTGTAGAGAAAAAGTAACATATACCAGATTGTCACACGGTGTTACAACTCATTTAACTTAAATAACTAGCAATCAGTGCTTTAACCGACACAATAAGCATTTTCTAAACCCAGCTTAACAGAAACCTATAATCATATTTACCCTGCAGCATTGCTACAACACAGGGAGCTTGTTGAACATTTCTGAATCCGCAACATCTCGAACACGGGCAGCGCATTTTGAAACAGTTGTAAAGGTTTTTAAAAAACAATCAAGCTATTCGTAGGTAAACGGTTGCAGGGTATATGTAAGAGTAACGTACAAAAGCTAAGCGTAGGAGGACGGTTGCAGGGTAAATGTAGGAGTAACGAACAATAGCTAAGGTCTCTCTCTCTCTCTCTCTCTCTCTCAATCTCTCTCTCTCTCTCTCTCTCTCTCTCTCTCTCTCTCTCTCTCTCTCTCTCTCTCTCTCTCTCTCTCTCTCTCTCTCTATATATATATATATATATATATATATATATATATATATACATATATCTGTCTTGATCCAGATAATAAATGGCAATCAATATGCAAATCTGGGTAGATTCTACCTCGATATACCTCTACCTCGAAATAGATAATAAATGACAATAAATAAGAAGTTATGGTTTGATTCTACTTTGATTAAGATAATAAATGACAATCAATAAGAAATTGTGGGTAGATTATATTTTGATTAAGATAATAAATGACAATCAATAAGAAATTGTGGGTAGATTCTATTTTGATTTAGATAATAAATGGCAATCAATAAGAAATTGTAGGCAGATTCTATTTTGATTTAGATAATAAATGACAATCAATAAGAAATTGTGGGTAGATTCTATTTTGATTTGGATAATAAATGGCAATCAATAAGAAATTGTGGGTGGATTCTACCTTAATTTGGATAATAACTGCCAATCAATAAGCAATTCTAGTTAGACTCTTTATTACTAATATCAATTGTTGGCTTCTTAAATAAGATCCATAAACCAGTTGGGAAAAGTTGTAAGACAATACTTTGGTTAAGATTATAAATATGTGTTATGTTAAGAAAAAACTTATATTGGTTAAAAGTGTTAAAAACGATACAATACAACGCCATAGATACAAAAAAGAACCGTGTAAAAACACTAATGTATTGACTGAAAATATGTAATGCCTAATAGCAAAGCAAAACATATACATGTTTATATTCTACCAATTAGAAGATGTTTTATTTTTCTACATATCTTTTAATTAACTTATTGTCAATAATCAGTTGTAATATGTTAAAAATAAAGACATTAATTTTCGAATTAATGTATGTATGTAACAAAATTATACATTGACCTCAAATTCACATACAGACTAAAAGATTATAACAGATGAGCAGTTCTAGACCAAACAAAGTGTCATGAAAAAACACATTTGTTTTATTAGTTTTCTTTAATTAGTGTTGCTATCCAAGAGTTATCGTTCGTTATTCTCACATTTACCGCTGCCACAGGCTCGCGGCCATAAATATCAAGATTCTTGACGAAAATAAAATAAAGAGTTTTGTTATTTTTTGGAAATTCGTGCATATTATGCAAAAACTGTTTAATTTAAAAATAGTTTGCTTTAATGTGAAAGCTTTAGATAACTTTGATAAATTAGCAATAACTATGGAATTATTTTCTGTACCTTTTAAACAAGGCATATATCTACGCGAATGTAATCTATAACACTGCATATCTAATACATTTACGTAGATACAAAAAATAAGTGAATTACTTAATGACATCATTTTGTTTAATAATACTTAAATAATTTATCTTTATACAGCTTCTCCTTCATTAGCCAAGTGTGTGGCCAATTTTAAACTTCTTATTTTCAAATTTCTTACCGATGTTTTCAATGACGTCATTCTGAATCACGTGGCCTATAATACCCCGTGCCTGTGAAAGAGGTAAAAATAATGAACCGATAGTGGAAGAGAGTGGATTATTGAAACGCGTTGGGTTTTTTTTACCAAACATTAAACAGCTCTAACGTAAGTTTAAATGCAACTATAGGAAATTGATGTTACTTCCGGCAAGTGACGTCACGGAAGTGGACTGATATTTACGGTATTTGTTCAGAATACTTGCCAATTAGCAATCGGTCATTTTAAAACAAGGGCTCTTACAGTAGTTTGCAGAACGTACTTAAACAATTAGCTATTAAATGGACACATTGTTATACGGGTTATTCGTATCTGGACAGTAGGTGTTTGAATAATCAGTAAATAAATCATTGAACATAGACTGGGGCGGATCCAGAAAATTTTGGTGTGTGTGTGGGGGGGGGGGGGGGGGGCGGTTATGGATCACGATCCATTCTGTTTTATCGCAGTAAATACTGGATATATTTTCACAGAAAGGAACCCTAACTACGACCCAAGCAGTCAACAGACACAATTTACTTTTATATTTTTAAGCTTACAATTATGTGTTTTCAAAACTCTACCCTTTTATCCGGTTGGTGGGAAGGGGGATGCATCCCCCATCCCTACTCCTGGATCCATCCCTGGACATAGAACAAAACAAAGTGAATAACAGTATTGCTCTGGCGTTCCTGATGTTGTATACATGATCAGCGTGTGTAAATGTAAGGAGTCACGAATTATTGATAGGCTTATGTAGAGTTAAAACGTACCATCTCTTTCTACGACAAAATCTACAAACTTTAATAAGAGTGGGGTTTGGACGATTTCTCATTTTTATACGATACTTATAATTAAAATGTGTATTCGATGTAAAAAGGAAGTGCACTTAGTTAAACCAAATATCATGACATATTGACTTAACCAAAATAGGGTTGTCACCAATTGATTGAAAGTTTGCACTTAATGCACCAGGGTTTTTTAATAATACACATGTATTGTGTTTTATCTATCAAATGACATAAACAGCTGTATAACTTTTGACCTAGCAAAACTAGTACGTATATTTACTACTACGGGCAGAACGTATTTATGCGGCGAAACCAACGCTGGACTCAGGATGGTTAGCAAACAGCCTTATCTCAGAATATGCGTGTCAATGATGTTTATACTTATCTTGTGTTCAAGAAACTGTTGTGGGTATTACTCCTGGAGTGAAGGATATATTGACGGTATAACCTATTGTTTCTTTTAATTGTTTGTTGTTGTTTTGTTGTGTGTGTGTGTGTTGTGTTGTGTGTGTGTGTGTGTTGTGTGTTGTGTGTGTGTGTGTTGTGTTGTGTGTGTGTGTGTGTTGTGTTGTGTTGTGTTGTGTTGTGTGTGTGTGTGTGTGTGTGTGTGTGTGTGTGTGTGTGTGTGTGTGTGTGTGCGCGCGCGTATTTTTTAATGTATCGATGCGACCAATTAACGATGTCAAACCTTTTTTGGTAGAGGTAGACCCAAGACTTATGTCAGCGTAGAACCAACGGTGAAACGCAAATCACCTGGAAAATATTCCCACTTAAAGTATTTTGCCCCGAACGGGACTCGCACCCATGCGGTGGGAGGCTAAGAAAGCAGAGGAGTTACACTTCAGCGACTCTTCCACTACGTCACAGATGCAACCATACATATTGTTGCAAGAGAAGTACGAAATACATAAATACAAGCATGCTCAGTTTCATTTTTATGGTCAATAATTAACATTTTAAGTTATTCAGTTAGAGTGTTTCTTTGACCGTTTTATTGTTTTCTTATATAAATTAAATTATCAAATTAATTAACACGTCAGACGCCTTTTTTTCAATCAGACGCTGAGATGTTGTCATTAATTGCAATTTTAAAGCTGGGGTTCCTCGGATAACATTAATGAAATAGCCTGTGTTACATGTATAACAATGATGACATTGAAGACGAAAATCCTTTCCTAATTTCTGTGTGAAAAATATTCCATGTTGAGAAAAAAGTTCACCAACGAAAAATGAAATAAGAACAGCAGTATGTATAAATTTGTTATTTTTCTGCAAACGAAAGATCGAAAAGAGTTAGTTAACCTCTGAAGGTTTGTCAAACAAGCCTTGACAATAAGAAGAAATGTACTTAACCGAAATTATTAGTTTTGTCTATTCTGAATATGTATTTGCGTCATAATTCCCGACAAAACAATATACCGATATAACCTTTAAATGTTTAACGTAGTCCTAAAACATTTACTATAACAATTTTTGTAAGTGTTTTAATGGACTTTTATATCAAATGTTGTTGGACATGAGGTTTTTAAAAAACGGCAGATTTTTATTTCTTACAGATAAAAACACACACACTCAGAAGGAAATTGTATACATTTCTCAATTCTAAATCTAGATACAACTACTTGTGAAATACAATAAAATTACTCTTATTGGTCATAGGACTTAAATAACGCTCTGAGGGTCACATATATTACATTCAAAGCTTGCTTAAATCGAAAATAGCTAAGACAACATGTGTTAACGTTCTCGTCTTTTGAATAATTTGATAGTCCCATGGTGACCGTTTGAATACATAATGAAAATATAAAGCTATGAATCAAATGCAGTTGAGAAGTTCTAGGCTGACATATTATAAATGAACAGTCATGTATTTTATTTTTTCAATTCTTTTTAGTCAATTCGCTGATTTTTTTAAGTAAGATTAAAATTTTGACGGATGAAAATAACAAAAATGCTTTCTTTGTCAAACTTGTGCTTGTGTTTATAACATTGAACCAAAAACGGTGAAATTACAGTTTTAGGTCATGACGTAACTTTATGACTGCTTCTATGATAAATCACTCAATTCGACTGAGAAGCAATCCTTCTCTGATAGGTGCAACAAGCAGCTTATTTATCAGCCAGCAAGGACACATCATCTTCATGATCACTGTTTAATTATTTTACAATCTTATAGTGAACATCATTAAAGTCGTTATTCAACAGTTTGGCTATATCTATTATATGTAACACCATCTAAACCTCTGTTTGGGATGTTTGTACATAATTTCTGAAGAGAAAAACACATCATACTTTAATCTAAGCTTTGACGATTTTCAACAGTATCTCACTTTTCTGGCAGTAAAACTCGTTGATCAACACTTCAATTTAATTTCTTTCAAATCTGTAAAATAAGAACGATTGGGATTCCTGCTAAAATAGACATCGACGTCGCAGTGGGTGACGTAGATGAGCTGCAACATAAGTGGTCACGTGTTTTTTTTTAGATTAAAAATAGCTAACTGTGCAGAGTGGCAAAGATATAAATTGTGACGTTATGGTTCACTTTTCAGACAAGAGTATGACATTAATAAATGGCATTTCGCAAGATCTGTTCAGGTTACAATGCCTCAATGTGTTCTTTAATGCAAATATTTTGGCCAAAACTGTCGGCTGCTACCTGTAAAGCGTCAACATAAGAAAAAATGAGTATCTGAAGTATTTACATAAAGTATGTATATCTTGTTTTGCATAACGTCTCTATCATGTCCGAAATGTTGCTATGGTAAACAGTACTAGAATTCTTTAATATATTTTTTGTTTCAGCCCATTATACCAACAGTCCGATAGAGTATGTGTATTTCCGGTCAGGGTCTTATACCTGGAACGAAGGGAGGACTGCATGTGCGTCTATCAGCGGAGACTTGGCCATGCTAGACTCCCAGCAGGCGTTGGATAACATCCGGGCACTGGCGCATCGGAAGTACCAGACAGACGTATTGTACGTAAATGGGCCCAGGGTAACAATAGGACAATAAAACTGATAATAGTTCTACTACCACCACCACCAATAATAATGCTACTACTTCTACTACTTCTACTACTACTACTACTACTTCTACTACTTCTACTACTACTACTACTACTACTACTACTACTACTACTACTACTACTACTACTACTAACTACTACTACTACTACTACTACTACTACTACTACTACTACTACTATTACTACTACTACTACTACTACTACTACTACTACTACTACTACTTCTATTAAATTAATTAATAATGCTGTCGCTGCTGATGTTTAGAGATGAGTACTTTACATTTGTTACCGATTGTTTTAAAATTAAAATTTACATCAAAGATGTTTACAATTTAGATTTACTTAACACTAATCCTGTGTTCAGCACATCAGACTACTGGGTGGGTTTGTTTGAAATCAGTTCCGGGATCAAGATCTGGTCACGTGACTGCACACCGTTGACCTTCACCTCACACTACATTGGTTCGTGGAAGGGTTCCGAACAGTGTTTCCGTCATGACGTCACGACAGCCAACCATGTTGGCGGACGTGCCAGATGTACGGACTACAAAGGGGTGCTTTGTCAACATTATATAGGTTAGAAAAAAAATGAATGCGTTTTGTCCTTATTTATAAGTAAATGTAACATTTTAAAAGTAGAGCGGTATTATACAATTTGTGTGATTGAACCCACGTGTGTGATTGAACCCACAGAAGATTTGTAGTAAAATATACTGAATTTCCAATTTTGTTAGTCATAATAAAAAGTAATAGTAAGTTATATATTTGAACATTATATTCTTGCTGCGCTCCCAATTGCTTCTTTATTAAAATGCAGACATAATATTATACTATAGTTTGTGTTCACTTAAAGAATAAGCTGCGCGTATGGGTTGTACTGACTTTTAATTAGACAATCAAAAAATGTTAAATAACACAGTTTCTTCCATGAAAATATCACCCGTCCATTATTGAGTAGAAAAATATCTCTTTTCGCAATCTATATTATCACGTAGTTGTGGTGCTTTTCTTTTGAAACAAGAAAGTGAAGATTATATATTGTACTTAATACAGCAACATTTTTTTTATTATTAATTATTTACATGCTGTGGGTTGTAATTCCGGTTGTGGACATTCCCATAGTCCCTTCAGTGCTTTGATTATGTTAATTAGACGGACCATGCCCATACGACAAATTCTACACCACGCCCACTGAGCCTCAGATCCTCAACCAAACCGTGGCGAGCTGTCAGCAGGCATGTTCTGTCTCCCCGAACTGTACTGAGTGGAGTTTCACAGCGCCGGATCAGTGCTTCCTGCAGTATTTCCATGGTAACACAAGCACAGGAAACAATAACGAAGTCGTCCATGGGTCGAAGAAATGCATCTCATGTAGGTGACATTTAGATTAATATTGTGAATTAAACTGAATTTAAATTCTCATAAATATGCAGTTGGTGAAATGTTGATTTACCAAATTTTGATTTACGTACGCTTTTCGCCTTGGCACCACCATAAATTAGGAACAGATAAGGACGCGATAAGTTTGGTTCTTACATGAAACATTCTGCGTGGATGCATCCGTTAAATACAAATGTATAGAGGATCTGACATAAGTTCTCATTTAATGCAAACATTTATTAAACGAGTTCACGAAAAGTAATAGCAAGCGAGCCGGCTATTACTTTAAATTGACGAGTTTGATCAATGTTTGAATAAAATAACAACGAGTGTCAGATTCTTTTTATCACATGATCTAAATCGCTAATATAGGCTACGACTTAAGGAGATTTTAACAATACGTGGTTTAACAGTGGGATGAGACGTTTTGCATTATGATGACGTCATCAATCAAAAAGCTGTTATGAAAATGTAATGGGTGTATTAAAGTGAAAACAAAGGGAATCATGTTTTAAAATATATGGGGCTGGCTGCTTCACTAATTCTACTCGTGTACAGTGAGATTTGATGATTCAATTCCATTGTTGAAACACATTACATGCTCATACACAAATTACGTCATTGTGACCGTTATGACGTCACATACGGAATTGCTACAGACACACGTATGAGAAAGAATAGCAACCTGTTTTAGTATACTGGGTTTGTGTATCAGTATTATGGTGTTGCTACTTAAAGGTGGTATCAGACAGTATTGACCAAACTTTCTTTTCTTAAATAACCATGCAAATAAGTCATCGTTACCCAAAAAGGTCCTTAAAAATGATGTACCTTGATGTCTTAGATTTGTGTGAAAAGTCCATCATAAATCACCACTCGTCATTACAAACTGGTATTTCCAATCCGAGCCACTCTGCAGAGATAGCTATGTTTAAACTTAGAAAACCAAGTGATCACTTATTGTTGCAATCACATTATATAGGCCTAGTCATCCGGGTAATCCGTTATGACGTCGATATCTATTTTAGTAGAGACTACTATCGAGCAGGTGTCTTAAACTAGCGGCTAGGTGGTTATCTCATATACAATACATATAATACCTACTTTACTAAATTAGTGGTCGACTTTCAAAAAATGTTGTTTGTCCTGCCATTGACACCATCCTACCTTAAATTGCCGACTTAAAGCACCGATCTTCTTATTTAAGGTTAGACCCCTTGTTTTTATACAGATGGTAAGAATACACAATCAGGGTGATTTATTACGCGATAAGTTCTGTGTAACAATTTAGTTAATGTTCAAAATCATATTTACTAAGACTAAAGTAACGATTTTTACAAAAATTAAGCCTCAAAGCAGTGGTTCGATGTTGTTATATGTATTTGATATAGGCAAACAGTCGGATACCACTTTTCCGGTAATTAACCATTTGAATTTTATATCAGCTATCATTACATAAGCAAATCTAAACAGTGCATGGATGTCATGAAACTAAATAAAGAAATAAACAAACAATGGAAAGGTTGGACTTTTTAAAAATATTTTTCTTGTTCTGATATTCATTTGCAATATATTTATTGCAAATACCATGTTTTTTCGTTGTTTGAAACATACGTAGTATGAGCATTTGCTCACATTCAATAATCTAATCATCTTATCTTTTATAAAAGTCTATGCCTATGCATGCATTTTACAGTCCTCTTGGATCTGAACCCACCGACGGTCCCTTCTTTCTACAGCCTCAAACCAAACACAACGTGCGGAGATACAAGTAAGTCGATTGTCAGGATACGCACCCCCACACAACAACAACAACAAGAACACCAACACAGCAGCAGCAACAACAAAAACTCACAAGTTCAAAATAAAACAATCTTATAACACCTTATAAAGAGCTATAACTGAATGTTAACTGAAAAAAATGCATTAAAAACATTCATCAAATATTGCAAGCCCCTTAAAGGTATATATATCTGACAAGTGATAACACTCAAAAGTTTGGTTTACTAATCTTGGAATACATTTCGAAGGGCCTTTAAACTAATCTTGAAAAACTACCAAAAGAGAAATATATCAATCTTAAAGGTATTTGATATACAGTAATTGACAAACTTTTAAGCAATTTATGTTAAATGGTTAGGTCATTAATTTTGCACCTGCATTGAAATTGTGCATCTTGCAATAACAATACAAATGTATAATAACTAGGCTTGTAACAGTTCAGTTAAGCAAGCATTAACTGCCAGATGTCCCAATAAACTACCTTACAATACCTCGCAAATGCACTATACAGTCATCTTGCAGTAATTAGTTTAAAGGTTCGATACACAGAAAATAATCGCCGACATCAATAACAGAATTGAGTCTTCCGTTTCCTTCCACATTCACTAAGAGTTTAAAGGTGCCAATATCTAATATATGTAACAATATCTGACCTCTGTTCGAGGTATTTGTGCATAATTTCTGTAGAAGGGCTTCATAATTTAGTCTAAGCTTTGGCGATTTACAGCTGTATCTTCTGGGCAGTAAAACTCGTTAATCAACATTTAAAATGTTCATTCTTTTTAAGTCTATGAATAAAAACGATTGGGGTTTTGTACTAAAATAAACATTGATGTCACATTGGATGGTGTGGATTAACTAAAACATAAGTGGTCACGTGGTTGTCTTTGTTTAAAAAAAGCTAACTGAGCAGCGTGGCTCAGATAGGAAATACATGTTGGTAATGATGATTGTGGCGTTATGATAAATTTTTCAGACAGGTGTAGGACATCAATAAACAGCATTTTGCGAGATCTGCTCAGGTACAATAGTTAATGTAATGAAAATATTTTGTCCAAACTGTCGGATACCACATTTACAGGTTTTCAGGACTGGTCGATCGCAATATTTAATATTCTCCCTCATTTCAGTTTTATCAATTTTACTTTTGATAAATTGCCAGTAATTTTCAAAAGATATTGGGATACATCGATTTTATTTATATTTGAAAACAATTTTGACAAAAAAGTCTGAGTTGTATTTGTCATTCATGTACGCATATTAAAGTTCTGTGTTGTAAGGTTTAACAGAGCTTTGTACGTGTTGGACTTTGAGGATACTAATCATTGCTTTTTAGACAATCGATGACACAAACATTGAACTAACATTTTAGACATTTGTCACACTTTGTACATTCCAAATATAATTTTTGACACTTGTCACATTGTATGAATTGCAAATATTAAAATTTTTGATCAATTGAATTGTGAAAAAAGAGCCTGTTGTACAATAAGTAAAATATTTGCCCCCATTTGACAATTCGAACTTTTCATCAATGCTTCGCGTACTGTGTAATCATAACCTCATCTAATAGAGTTCACAGAATAGCAACTGAGTCACTAGTATACGTTGAAGCGGTGGCAGCACTTGGAAATATTGACGTAGTTTTATTTTTACTTGACCAGGTTAAAGGGATTAGCCGACATTTTTACCGATACTGCGCAGCGACATTTCTATCATTATAGCACAGGGGCACTTATGAGGTGCCCAGGGACTGAACCCGGTCGGTCCATTATACTGACACTGACGAGTCAGGCGTAATGCTGTCCCCTTAGCCCCGAGCGTTAGGAGGGAAGCCACTACTACCAACTTTAAAGTCTTTGGTATGACCCGGCCGGGGTTCGAACCCACGACCTCCCGATCCGCAAGCCGACGCTCTACCACCTGAGCTATTGCGGCCGGTCACCAGGTTAAAGGACAGAAGGTTGGAAGTATATACTGGTTAGGCTTTTCATCAATTTGAACATAAACATAGGGTGTTAAACATGGTATCCGACAGTTTAGACCAAATATTTTATCAAATAACCAAAATAAAGTCCTGCAAACTATGCTGCTCATTCATGCCCTGGACCAATCGTCATTACAATCAGGTATTTCTTATCTGAGCCAAGCTGCAGAGATATTTATTTTTAAACCAAGAAAACAACGTGACAACTTACTTTTGAGATCGTGTTATATCGTTTTCCGAGTAGTCAGCATTGACGTCGGTATCTATTTTTAGCAGATACCACTTTCGTTCTTATTTATAGATTTGGAAAAGGTGAACACTTAAGAGTTATGTTTTCGCAACGTTCACCGTCTCACATATAGGCATTGTTCAAAAACGTCTCTACTTAGACTAAAGTATAAATTTATGCAGGAATTATGCAAAAATTCACCGAAAACCGTGGGAAAATATTGGCACATGCATTTGGCATAGGTAAAACATCTAAACTATTTTAAAGATTTTTTTTTTCAAAATGTGTCCATAACTTTAGGTAGATAGGGTCAGGTTGATCTATTTTTATACTTTGTCCTGTTTTGAGAATACACATATGGTGTTTTAATATATATAAGAGTTAATTTTCGAAACCGTCTCAGCAGAAATAAACATCTAACCCCCACAATAATATTGCTTGCTAAAATAGTTAATTGCAATGTTGTGTAAAATTGATAAACATTTTCATAATGTTATCACCACACACGGTAAAAGTACTGAATTATATATTGAGTTTTAGTGTGTATTACCTATCTGCTGTCACAAGGTTAAACAATTTGTTTCCGATTCCACTACCATTCCTGTCGATCATTTTTAATTTGTTTTACTTTGTGAACCAGATTGTCTTTTTAACTGTTTAAAAACATTTACAACTTGGCAAGATAATCGCTCGTTTCTTTAAAATAAACGAAACAAATTGTACCTAACAAATTTTAAAGCCATTGTACTACTTATTGAAAATAGAATAAGACATAGATGAACGGCCGATCTTAAATAAATAATGAATAAATAAATAGATATGATCTGATATGATATCATAAAATGACCTCTTACTGATCAGGTGTAATTGAATTAACATATAAAGAAAACATGACTTAAAGAAAAGTGTGATTTGAAACAGTTATTATTATATTTTTAAGATGAAATGTTAACTTGAGTACATAAGGGCAGACATACTTATGCATGTTAATCTATTTTGAGATAGCCTACATTTACTTTCTTTGTATCCACCAGAATAGTAACTTATTGAAATCATTCTCAATATGCATGTCTTGTTAGCGTCGGTTTAGATAGGGTAATGTCTGAACTTACATATGACGTGATTTTGTGAGTCTGTGCATAAAGTAAGTTTATTCCCTCCCTTTTGCCGTTTTAGTAACTAACGCATCGTCTTCTCTGGAATCAACCATGGAAGCAACATCGACGGCATCAACGTCCACCATCACGACAGTGACATCTACCCAGCCAGTAACATCAACAGTTACAACTTCATCCGCACCCTTCACACTTACACCTTCTCTGTGCGTATGCAGCAGTTCCTTGTGTGACATCACAACAGTCACAATGACGTCATCAGTGTATGAGAATGTGACGTGTTCGACCAATACGAGCGAACCGTTAAACCTGACGTCGGCGCAAATAGAGGCAATAACTCAGGACATTATAAAAAATCTGACCGTGGATACAAAAACGACGTCTGCGTATATGCGGTCGCTAATCAGCGTAAAAGATGAGCGTTCTACGTCAACGGCTGTGGGGTACTTAGGTGCCCTGTGTGTTGTAATACCAGTTCTATTGGTTGTTGTTTCGGACATACCTTATTTGTTAACAGCACTTAAAAATTTTCTCTCGTGGTGTAAGAATGATGAGAAACCCGAATGCATAAAAGAGCCCGACGATATTACAATGGTAGAAGAGCCAATCGAAGAGTGTGGCGATGTAGAGACCATTAAAATACCACCAACAATAACTTTATGATTTCAGCGAAAACGAAATCTAGAATTTTCGAATTCCGATCAGCACTTCTTCTTGAAATATTCAGTAATGTCAAGTTGAATTTCAGAAGTCAATTCAATACAATGATGTCTAATGGATTTGTGGATTAGTATGATGCAATGTTATAGGTGTAATTAAATATCAAATACAATGACTTTTAATTTAACAAAGAAGGAAAACGGCCACACATTATGTTGCACTGCTTACTGGATAGCATACACGCATGTAATTCATGTTTCAAGGAATTCGTGTTTAATCAGTAAACGTGTATTAAACTAGTTATACCTGAAGTTGTGATATGCAAGTTTGTGTCAAAGTTTTTACTGCTTGAGTGTGTAGAAGTGGTGGTAGTAGTAGTAGTAATAGTAGTAGTAGTAGTAGTAGTAGTAGTAGTAGTAGTAGTAGTAGTAGTAGTAGTAGTAGTAGTAGTAGTCGTCGTCGTCGTAGTAGTAGTTTTTGCACTAGTAGTAGTAGTAGTAGTAGTACTAGTAGTTTTTGTACTACTACTACTACTAGTAGTAGTAGTTGTAGTAGTACAAGTAGTAGTAGTAGTAGTAGTTATGATAGTAGTAGTAGCAGCAACAGCAGCAGTAGTAGTAGTAGTAGATGTTTTGTGGTAGTGGTAGCAGCAGTAGTAGCAACTGAGATCAAGCAGAGCGTAATTATTTATCGCTGTTGATGTATTTGTTTTAAGGACATTTAATATTGATTTTGAAAAGTGTTCCATTATTTGTTGTGTTAACAATGTATCACAATAATCACCTCACTGCTTTTATAGACTGTTCAACACTGTCAATTGTTTTGACTGGTAGGTATATCAACAACAACAGCATCATGAACAACAAATATTTAATTTAAAAGTATCAACAGTTACATGTTGAGCGAATTAATTAAATTAAACAAGTCAAAAACAAAATAGCTCTGCACGACTAAAAGGAACGCACATTTAAGGTTTTGTTAATTTTCTGAAAACTACTTGCTTCCTGGAATGATCTTGATCACTTGTTATCTTACGATAATTTTTGGGCCAAAATCCTTTCTTTTTCTTCCTTTTTATACATTTAAAGACAGTATGTTGCTTTAGAAATGCGGAGTTCATAATATTACAACAACTGAGCTTCAAGATCATATATTAAAATATCAAGGTTTGACCTTAGATTAAGTCAAATTCAGACCTGCTGTAAGTGTTAGAACTATTTAAATGCTCCAACTCTAGCCAAACTTGTAGCCAAATACTTACGCAAACAACGGCCTAGCTTTGTTTCTTATTTATGTAAATATTTGAGATTTTAAAACCTTTTCCGTGTCTGTTTGAAAGTTAACGATTGGTCAAAGTTACCTCAATAGAAAGTTGAAACCACTGCGTCACTCACTATCGACAAGTTAGACACACATCCTCACACGGTGCACCTTGGGTCTTTCCTGTCGATATTTGTAAAAAAATGGGGTAATCCTACAAGTATATTGAAATATAAATCCTTGCAAGATGCTTGTAAACAAATCGAAATTACGGTAGACTACATGCAGTACTAAAACACATTGCTTTATATAGTTATAATAAAACACCAATTGTACCAATAAATAAGTATCGGTTTATCGTCACATGTTTCTTTTTGCCTTTATTTGTTTCACTCTAAGCAAAAATGACATTTTAATAACAAACTGTGTTTTGAACATTTGCATGAATACTTTTATGATTCTTTTCTAATTTAAAAAAACAAAACAAAAAAAACGTATGTTTGCATAAGAATCATATTTGTCTAAAACCTCGTTAAGATAACTTTAAGAGTTTACAATGAAATGATACCACTGGGCGTACTTTATGTTTATTTTATAATTTTTATTTCTATAATTATTTTCTTATCTACTTGCTGATCATAACAACCAACGGATCCAGAACAACAACCTTTTACGAGCTATTTTCTGCAATACAAAGCTTTATATCACAGATATATTAACCTTTTACTTTTGCTATAACTTAATTCTATCTTCCCATTGTTACGTACTAATTCAATTAACGTAAAATTTGCAAATCTGCCATGCGCACACGTGGCCATAATTAAGAAGCCCAGGAAAGGATCCGGGTCGTGGAATGGGGGATGCATTCCCCCACCCCACCAAACAGGTAAAAGAGTTGTGAAAACACATACATGTAAGCTTAAAAATACTAAGCTTTTAAAGTAAATTTTGTCTGTTGACTGCTTAGGTCGAAGTTAGGGTTACCTACTGTGCATATATTTCTAGTATTAACTGAGATAAAGTTCAGGCCCGGATTTACCGGGGACCAAGGGGAGAATGTCCCCCACCCCCATCGGCCATATTTTTTGAACAATCGCCTGAACACTCACATTTTGTAGACCGTGTAGAATGTGGAGGCATGGCATGCTACATTAGTTCAGTTGCATTTTAGGGTCTTTTTTGTCGCCAAAAAAATAAAAAGAATAAAAAAACAAAAACAAATACATTGTATTGTTTGGTATGACTAATAAACAAATTTAAGACACAATTAACTTGAAACTAATGAAATAAAATAGATCATGCCTAACCAGGGCTACGCATCATCTTTTAAAGTGTTTTTGGCAATTTTAGATTTTTAATTTTCGAACAGAGGTTACGTGCGTAAAGTGGGTAATGGCAGATACGCGCCTGCAAAATGCTTTTTATTGATGTCCTATACTTGTCTGACAAGTGTACCATAACTTCACAATCGTCATTTCAAAAATGTATTTCCTATCTGAGCCATGTTCACAGTTAGCTTTTTATATACTTAGTGACCACTTGTGTTTTAGCGCATCCATGCCATACGTTGTGACGTCGATGTCTGTTGTTAGCAGGCATCCCAATTGTTCTTATTTGATTTGAAAAGCATGAACATTTAAGTGTTTCACTGCCCTTAACTTGAGATACTGTTGAAAATCATCAAAGCTTAGACTGGAGAATGATTGTTTTAATGCAGACATCATGTCCAAATACTCCAAATAGAGATAATCTAATGTTACATATATTAGATATAGGCAAACTATCGGAAAATATCTTAAACAATTTGCGCAGTTTTCGTTAGCATAGAAATTTTGCGTTTTCAAACATTTAAACACGGCTTCAATTTGCTTTGACATATTGTAAATGTCACTGTTTTTCTAAAATCCAGAACAGTGTACTGGAACACAATGATAGTCAAGTTGAAGATGTGTGCACAATCTTTTACATTTTGGTCCAAGTTTTAATAAACGCTTTGCTTGTTACAATTTGTTGCAATTACTGACAGTTGTTTTTTGACAGGACTTCTCGGCAAATCAATACAGTTGGCCATACCATTTAATAAAGGCTACACTGGAAATTTTTGTATTTTTATAAGACGAGTTTTAGTTGTAACTTCCATAATGCTCTGCATCACAAACACGTTCTCGGACACCCAACAGAAATCTTAATTCAGGCAATATTAATGCATATCTGTTAAGCATAATATCCGACGATACTGCAATGGTTGTTCGCTGCAAAATTGCGCTAAGACAGCAGGATAGATTTTTAGTTATTGTTATTTTCTTCCCAATATATGCAAACGACGATCAAAGGGAAAACGAAGCTAAAATGTAATATACCTCTATTTTACGTTCCAACTCGACGGGAAGTATGCGTATGCCTATTAGGGCATATTGTTTGGAAGAATTTAAACCTTTTTTTAAGAACAAAGTCATGTTGCTAAAGGTTAAGGTCTTCCCATTTTCAGACGACTTTCAGAGTCAGTTTAATAAAACCATGAGAAACTATTAACCTTTTGTCCAGATACACTTTAGAACGCATCTACGACATTTTAGAACATCCCCCCCCCCCATTGAAAGTACGTCATATTCGGTCTTCGCCCACCCCACCCCTTCCCTCATCACAAGCTGAAAACTTCTGGATCCGGGTCTGAAGTTGAATGGATCTTGATTCATACCCCCACCACCAAAATGGTCAGGATCCGTTTCTGAAGAAGATCCGTTTCTGTAACTAATACTATTTGGTTTTGAAGGAGAACGTTGGGTGAAACCTTGCAGTGTCAAATTACCAGCAGGACATCACTTAACTTAAATTGCTTGAAGCCATAAAATATAATGTCAGAAACAAGACCGAGTCTTGAACTTCGTCCTTTGGAGTACGAGGAATTTTATTTGATGTGTTTTGTAGTAACATGAGGGTGGTTTGAAAAATAAAGGAAAAGTAATGGTATTCTTGGTAAGAAACTTCTCTCTCTGTCTCTCTGTCTCTCTTTCTCTCTCTCTCTCTCTCTCTCTCTCTCTCTCTCTCTCTCTGTCTCTCTGTCTCTCTCTGTGTCTCTCTCTGTGTCTGTCTGTCTGTCTCTCTCTCTGTGTCTCTGTCTCTCTCTGTCTCTCTGTCTGTCTGTCTCTCTGTCTCTGTCTCTGTTTCTCTTTCTCTCCCTCCCTTCCTTCTATATACAGTATTATCTTTACTTTGACAAGAGATTAACTGAGTAGATTTGAACAGTAAATCGATTTCCTTCAGAGTTGACTGGGTTGGTTGGGGGATTATTTTGAATGAAACAAAACCTGCATTAAAGACATCAGTCGTGGTTATTCAATAAACACATAGCTATAAAAAGACTTGGTTAATATTGAGCTACTCTTCTTCGCTTTTCCCCCTACTGCAGTTTAGGAAAGGAGTAACTACTCTACCAGAACTGGGATTTTATACCTAGCTAGAGTTCTTGTTCTTGTTTATAGTGTTGTTTTTCGATACATTCAAAAAGCTGGCTGGCAGGTGCATATCTTTAAAGCGTAAAATAGTAGAGTTGTGAAAACACATACATGTAAGCTTTAAAAAAAAGTTTTATTTACGTGTATGAAAAGAAAGTGATGCGTAGAAAGTAAAAGAGGTTAAATAAGTATGAATAATTTTCAAAACAATATTTGTAACTGAAAAGCTATGGATTTAAATTCGAAAGTTTTCAGTTACTATAATTCTCCTAAAAACGTACAAAACTGTGAATTCCTTTAACCATAGCATTGTTTACCAACAACTTGCACAAATATGAACATAAAAGGGCGTACTGAGAATCTATTAATTAACATTTACTTTCGAGATTGTATAAATTTAACAGTCTCATTACGGAAAGAAGTAAACCATTCTTTCTATAGTCTTTCGTTTTCTGCCTTGTTTGCAGTAACGACCTTTTGCAAATAAGTATGTAAATAACATATAAATAACAAGTAGTGACTAGTACAGTGTATGAAATGTGTTAAAATAGACGCTATGGATGTCATACTCATTAGTTTCTAGTGTGTTTTATAAAGATAAGTAATGTTCGTTAATGTAATGAGAATTAAAAAAGATGGCATAAAGATGTGATCATTTAACAATTTAACAAGGAACGTGTAAATAGAAAAAAACAAAGTTTAAAAATATGTTAAAATTCGCTGAAAAAAATTATTTTGGCAACTCAGCACAATGCCAGTTTCTAAGTGCATTCTTACGTTAATTCGTATCGCAACTACATATGCTGTACGTTGTGGGTTTAAAAAATTGAAATGCTCGTCCAGTTGTCAGAGGGTTTTACATAAAAGATACATAAAACTTGCATCAAAGATATATAAATAGGTAAATAAGAAAAGGTCCTATCAAAATTTCCACAGATATTTAAATTTTATCTACCAGTAGACAAAGGCAAACAAAGGTAAATGTAAATGTGACAAAAACACAGAGACGAGACATAACACACATAAAGAAAAACCATCAGTTACTGCCTTGGAACGGTCAATCGGCAAAAGGGCCGACTGGGGTGCTTAAACCTGGTTTGTGGAGCTCTCCAACCTCGCACATCCTGAAGGTTTTTCTAGCAAACAAACAGTGTAAATAACAACATCCCGTCAAAGTGAAACAACTAACAGTAAGCCACTGCATCGGGAATTAAAACAGATACAATGAACTTATATACATACATAATAACTAGTAATAAAATAAACTATAAACATATGTACAGTATGTACAGTAAATAAAAGCCTCGGCAACGTAAAAATAAAAATTCAAAACGAGAGATTAGTTTGAAATAAAACAGCCCAAGCGCTGATATATTATAAGAACAATAAAACAACCCAAGCGCTGATATATAATAAGATCAATTTTAATATGGCATATAATGCCGTGACATCATGTTCCAAAAGTGTCAAAAGTGAAATGTAAAAAGTACGAAAAAAACCCATCGAAATTTAGAAAACAACCTACCAACAAAATGAAATGTAGTATTGTTAAAAGCTAATAAGTTGAAAAAAGTTCATGAAAAGCCGAGGATTTATCCGCAGTTGGCATATTATATATAAGATAGGTACTAAAATCCCGCTGTTATACCTACTGTGCAATCTCACGTAAAGGGTATGGAGCTTGCTCAAGTTGTCTCACCTATATAGGGCACGACCGGAGAGATGAAGAGACAAGAATTCCAACAGTAACTGTCCAATTATGGCTTTAAGTCACTGTTTTCATATAGTCTTAACGACCTGTCCTGTAATCGTGTAATTTAAAAGCACTGCAAGTTCTTGACTGTAAAAGGGCCAATTGCAAGCAATACAGTACATCAAAGGATTCCTGGGATGTAACCGTCAGCAATACATTTTCTGATAAGTTTTGTAAAGTGGTCAGAAAAGTTATTGAGACCCTTGATTTTCTTAAACTTGTATAAAACATTTCCATAAAATGCAGGATGGCTTATGCCTTTCTGCATCAGTGTTTTCATACTGCTGTTATGTTTTAAAGCAATTAAACCATTGCGGTGAAAGAATTTTGAAAACACCTTTCTTAATTTATGAAAACGAAAGCCTTGCTGTAACAGTTTAGAAGAAATAAACAGGTTTCTAGCATTGAAATCTTCTACTTAGGTACAAACTCGTGCAAACCTTGTAAATTGTCATATGTAAATACCATAAGAGGTAGCACGAGGTGAATCACCTTCAAGGTATGGATAATTCACAATACTTAAGTTAAAATAATCTCTCTTGATAAAGGTTACGTGCATATGATCATGTGATGTTTCGTACGCGATACACAACAGTTGTGTCTCGAATTTAATTTAGACTTTAATATTTATTCGGACTGATATGTCAGTAGGTCAAGAAAGTATATTAATAGCAATGCCGATTAAAAAAAATAATATATGACTCATTGGTCCTGATATAATTCAGTTTAAACCCTCTTCGAGTCATTAAAATTAATTAATCACACAAATAAATAATATGCCTACTGTACGTTTGGCAGATGACTCCTTTTCGAGAATATTTGCTATTAATATATTGTAAATTACACCATTCTGGAATGTTTTATTTCTCATAAAATACATTATTGCCTTGATTATTATGTAAATTAACATTACATTTTTACATTTGACAAATGTTGTTACTCATACATCCAGAAACTTGACTTATTTTTGTATTAATGATCACGAACAAGTAACTTGCGCAGTGTTATAGACGCCTGCTGGTAGTACAAAAGACAGATTTTTCTAACCGGATTTTTTTGAAAATTACAAGCATGAAGAAAAAATATGTTTTTGTTAAGTTTTAAGCAAAGAGAACGTGGCAATATTGAGACTCAACCGTGAAGTGAAAGGCGGCGGTCTCCAACGGTCACCCATCCATATACCAGCCTCGGTAACCATTGCTTAACAGAGCAACTTTAGATGCTGCTTAAACCATGTCGCTTAAAAGTTAACCCAGCAGCGAGGCTAGTTTGAAGCGCTTATATTTCTACCTGTGCGGTCGTTACATTACTTCACCCTCCGAGAAATCTCGTCCTAAGAGTTGGCCTAGGAAGTTCCGTGGGCACGCAACTCTAGTCCGGCAGCTGACTATCCCACCGCTGCCACCAATGTAACGCAGGCCGGCGGTCTCCAACAGTCACCCACCAGCCACGGTAACCGTTGCTTAACCGTGCAACTTTGGCAGCCGCTTAAACCACGTCGCTTATGAGTTAACCCATAAGTGAGGCTGGTTTGAAGTGCTAGTGCTTACATTTTTACCTCTGCGGTAGTTACAGTTGCTATGACAAATCGAATTGGCATCAGCATTCAAAGCAACAGTGTGGTCTTCTTTGTTTACAAGAACTGTTCAGAGGTTGTTATTTGCAGAATGATACAAATGAAAAACAGCAACTAAGAACATAACCATTGTGCCAGAAATCGTGCTTGAAGAATTAAATTTTGTCGGGAAAAACTACATTGGTCCGTAGAAAATAATTTTTTAAGATAAGACTAAAGTATATAGTTGGAACACACAATAAGGTTGGAGTTTGGAGAAAGAATGAACTTTCAAGTTCATCATCCATTGTGAATAGCCTAATTTGGAACGTGCATTAATTATGTTTGTTTGTCTTTTTCTGTTTGGACAGGGGTGTACTTGTTATCATGGGGGACAAACTTTGACTGCTGTTACAGGCAACGTTGAGACTGAAAAACCTATTACGAAATTACATGTATGACCCTTTAGTCCTCGCCATTTTGTAATAAGAAAATATGACAATGTCCTATGAACATTGCAACATATACCAACAGTTTTAAAGGTACAGAATAAAAGTATTCTCAAGCAAGCCAAATATATAAGTTAGACCAAATCTGTGACACAACAGGCACCGCATTGGAACGGTCTATTGGCAAAAGGGGCCGACTTCGATGCTTAAACCGGATTACAGAGCTATAACCTCAAACTTCCTCAAGGTTTCTCAAAGTGCAATCAATAAAAAGAAACCCGATTTATATCAGTTATGACTTAATTGAAAAAATAATGTCCACATGACATCTAGAAGAGAGAAGCCCTATCTGCACTAGAAAAAAATATACTAAATTGGTGATTGTAAATGAAGTAAAGGAAATTAATTTTTTGAATCAAGAAAAAAAGTATTACTCAATGTTTCAAAGAGAGCCAATGCTTGGAAAAAGAGATGAAAGTATTACAATCATTGCATGACCTGCACAAAGCCTTGACATATATATTATAGAAATGCATGGAGTGTGATATTAAATGTCAATAGCAAAGCGGAAAGGAATGGGATGGGATTAGCCGGCATTTTTGCCGATACTGTGCAGCGACATTTCTATTATTATAGCACAAGGGCACTTATGAGGTGCCCAGGGACTGAACCCGGCCGGTTCATTATACTGACACCGACGAGTCAGACGTAATGCTGTCCCCTTTGCCCCGAGCGTTAGGAGGAAAGCCACTACTGCCAACAAAGTCATTGGTTTGACCCGACCGGGGTTTGAACCCACGATACCCCCGATCCGCAAGCCGGCGCTCTACCAAAGCGGAAAGTAAAGGTGAAAAGAATTACTTATATGTATTCTCTAAATGATACTACACATGCTTTATACGTACATAACAGTTAGATATTGAATAATACAAGTGTAATACATTCTAGGAATATAATAAATAATACCAAATGTCTAAAATATCGTTATAAAACAAATAATACCAAAATGTCTAATTAAAATAGTTCTATAATAAATAAAATCAAATATATAACAAATACTAGTTATAAAACAAATAATACCAAATGTCTTATAGATTAGAACTACATGTTAAATATAATGTTATTTATAAGGTGATTTTGACCGAGGATTGTCGTGTTGGCCTGACCTCGAAACACTTCAAAATATCAAACTGACTTATAGTGAAAAGCAATATTGTATTATTATTCAAGATTGATACTGCTATTTAGTAAATCTAGGTGTAAGGAAGTTAAAATTCGTCAGAGCATATTCGGTGTTGTGCAAAATGTCTGTGCAATAAAAGTCTTGAACAACGAACAAAATCAAATCTCATGTCAGGTCTCGGGGTTGAAACCAGAATCCTCCGATCCCGAGTCCATAACCATACTATCTTGACCAAGTACACTTCAGAGATGCTATAAAAGCATTCCTGCGCGCTGGCTGCACTGGGAATGCTATTTTAGATTTTCGCGGGCTTTAAAGACTTCGTTTATGTAACTTGCGAGCGTAAGTAAATATTGCATCTAAAGTCAGATTTTACCATACATACTCAATAAACCGTTCAGAACAAGCATTTCTGGCTATGGACTGTTTTGTTGCTCATAGATAATTTCAATTTGTTAACATGCAATCTGAACATCGAAGGACGTACCGAAGAACATTCCTATCTACTTTTGAAAGTTAGGACGTACAGAGTTTTCATGTTCATTCACGTTAAAAGTTTAGAAATTTTAACAGTGAAAGGAAACAAAACCTATAAAAATAAAAATGATTAAAATAGATTGCCATTTGGCGCATTAGGACCCGTATTTTATCAGGGTTAGAAAGTCCGCTAAACAGACTTTCCACATGTGCAAAATTTCTAGTAAGCATTCCATATATAGGCGTCGCGAATCTGGTCAATGAGTATTATTCCTGTGCCGCGTTGTACATTGATAAATCTGCATTTCATGTATACCTGCATTACTCAAAATATTCACTTAAACATATAGATACAACCGATTAGCTTACTATGTTAACATTTTTAAGCATGTCCGGAAACAACTGACGCGTGTTACTTTTTCCCAGGCATTTACTGACAGCTGGTAGTCAGGATCATGCAATCTTGTGTGCTTCCGAAATCCAGCTTTCTCATAACTCTGCACGTTGTCGCAAGCGACAGTTCCCAAACGTGGTTTGACCCCAGGTACGATACACTTTGTTGCACGTTTGTTATTAACACAAGAAAATCATTGATGCAATGATCAAAGGGCGTCCAAATTTTGTTTCAACAATAAATTACGTTATACAACCCACAACAACATGGAATAATCTGACTTAAAGTAAGCTAAAAAAAAAAAAAGATCGAACAATCGGCCATCACAAGTTATTTAAAACCGTTAAAATGTAATTCCATTTTTAAATGTAACCAAGCCTTTTATAGAACCCATGTCAAGAATATTGAAGAAACAATACTTTTAAACACTTAATACAGTTCTGCTAACAAGTAAGTATAACACTTGTTTAACTTATGTGGTTGGAAGTTTGCTAAATTGATACCTTATATATGTGGTACGAAGTGAAGCTGGTACAAAGAGATTATAGCCACTCGAAACACCTCGGCCATCTCTACGAAATAGACTTGTCCAGATACCGCCGAGAAGTGAACTGATAACTACACCAACAGCCCAGTGACAAGTTTCAAAGGAATCCCATAAGGGCGTCCTGTGCCTTTTCAAATTTTGCTTTATGTTGCAATGCTTATAGGACTTTGTCATATATTTTTATCCAGTGTGGACGCCAATAAACACATTTACTTTCACTGACCTTACTGGTTGTATAAATATTGTGTAAATACGACATTTCGGTTAGGACAGGCAACTACATTGTATCTATTATATTTTGGTAACATCGTCATACTTTAAAGAAAAGAAAGAAAAAACAACAACAACATGTGCCTAGAAACTATTGACTCATATTTCATATTTATACTGCAAATAATACAGACATAATAGCATATACAACAGACATGTCAATTATAGAATGTGGAACAACTATCTCGGCTTGAAATATATTTATATAGTGTAATTATAAATTATGTCTTTATTTTAATTATGCATTGCAGTCTTTTCGATTTAATAAAAACCATAACCACAGGAAAATACACCGTTCTACTTGCGGAATTAGACAAAACAACTTAAGAAATGGTTGCTTGTTTTGTTTTTGTTTCATCTCACCGACACAATTATGATAATATTGTCGACGTCCAGATAATTATTGGTAAAGGGAGACTTCAGACTTACGTCTTGGTAAAACCACTGGCGCACCGCAGGTTAGCTGGAAAATCTCACCACTTAAAAGTTCTCGACACGGCCGGGACCCGAACCCACCCGTTAAGGGGCTGCGGTGTTAGCGACTCTAACCGCTCGGCCACTGACACTCTGGCCCCACTCCCCACTAGAAATGTACTGACAAAGATAATAAGATGTAATTACATAAATGTCAAAGGATAAAAACGGATGGAGATGTATCAATATAGATACTATAGATAGCCTGGTTAATTATCATTTAATTGAAAAAATAGGCAACACGTTGTGAATCTGATCAACATATTCGCGTTGTCAGAATAGAAATGAGATATCTTAACCAATCTTTAAAACGATACGGCACGTTGGAGTGGCTTTAAATTAAACGATTTTTTTTAGTAAAAAAAAAGCTTTAATAGAAAGGAGTGCCATTTTTTTTTTCAATCTACATGACAAATTAGTGAAACAGCTGTGGCATAAAAATTGTGTTGCAATTATCAAGCGAAAAAGTCAATTATGGAAGCAGCAAATATTTATAAACAGTGTATACAATACAACAATACAATATAATACAATACAATACAAATAGTTTATTGCATCAAAACATAACATGTTTTATAGCAAATACAATTCGATACATAAAAATATAGTAACAAGAGACAAAAACATATGGATTCTTTATATTTTCTGAGGAGTTGTATGAATTTAATATTTAATAATTATTCTCTTAAATAATTTGCAAAATATATGTACTTAGTTAACTTTATATGAGTGTATTTGGATGTAGACATGAGTAAACTGTTAAATTTTTGTTTTGTTGGCCAGGTATAATAATATAAAGTCCTTAAATCTAAATATTTAGGGCATATTAACAAAAAGTGATACTCGGTTTCTATTTGATTCAGTGTACAGTTTTTACACAATCTACTTCTACTTATATTTTGATATCTCCCTCTTTCATGGTCGTTCGTTAATTGGCGCTTCTTTTGTTAAGATGAACATTGTGATGCTAAAGTCATTTCTACTAATGAGAAAGAATTGTGTCATCACTTTTAGAGAGGTTAGACAGGTACACCTAATCAATGACGTTGTCGCCCATTTTAATTACCGTTCATTGACGTAACTTGATTGCAACGACATTAAATTACTGTTTGAAATTTCAAATTATGCTAAAACATATAACAATTAAAACAATTGGCGTTGTGTTGTTTATTTATCACCATTTGCTTTACTATTGCACTGACTAATATTAACGGAAACTGCTGTCGGGACAATGATTCAAATCAAATCAAATCAAATCGTATATTCAGGCATATCGGCAAATAAATTGCCATTAGCCCTTAACAAATACATTGTATTATGAAAGAAGTATGGCAACATAT